>CM032157.1:22556187-22725287 GCA_018901935.1 Pugionium cornutum
TCATTGAGTAAAGGCTTATAAATAAAGCATAATGCATGGCATAACGCAGTTTGGAATAGATTTGTTTATTTAGATGCTTTGTCATATATAGTTTTGTCTCAAATTTTGCCACAATATAGAAAATTGAACTAGCTTCACGTGGGCATTGGATTCGTGTCATTAGGAGCTCTAAATCAAAAGTTACGGGCCATTTAGTGTGCAAATGTCAAGCTGATCGGCCAGTGAAAGTGATCATTCTAAACTGATCATTGGTGTTGATTTAGTAAAGGCTTATAAATGAAGCACAATGCATAGCATCACACAGTTTTGTACAGACTAGATTACTTGGACGCTTTGTCGTATCTATTTTTGTGTCAAATTTTGTTACAATATTGAAAATTGAGTTAGTTTAACTGGACATTTGATTCTTGTGTTTCTGAGCTCTAAATAAAAAGTTACACATGATTTAGTGCAGATATGTCAAGTTTATCGGCCAATTAAAACGATCATTCTAAACTGATCATTGGTGCTTTTTAAGCATGGGCTTATAAATGAAGCATAAAGCATGGCATCACACAACTTAGGATAGATTGGATTACTTGGACGCTTTGTCATCTCTATTTATGTGACAAATTTTGTCAAAATAAAGTAAATTTACCAATCCTAACGTGGGCATTGGATTCGTGTCATTTTAAACGACGGACGATTTAGTGCGGATATGTCAAGTTGATCGGCCAGTTAAAGTGATCATTATAAACTGATAATTGGTGCTCATTGAGTAAAGGCTTATAAATGACGCATAATGCATGACATCACACTATTTTAGATAAATTGGATTACTTGGACGCTTTGTCATATCTATTTCTGTCTCAAATTTTGTTACAATATAAAAAATTGAGCTAGCTTAACGTTGGCATTGGATTCGTGTGTTTGTGAGCTCTAAATAAAAAAATACACACGATTTAGTGCGGTCATGTCAAGTTGATCGGCTAGTGAAAGTAATTATTCTAAAATGATCATTAGTGCTCATTAAGTAAAGGCCTATATATGAAGCGTAAAGCATGGCATCAAGTAGTTTGGATAGATTGGATTACTTGGATGCTTTGCGTCTCTATTTCGGTCTTAAAATTTGTCAGAATATAGAAAACTGATCTAGCTTAACGTGGGCATTTGATTCATGTGTTTCCGAGCTCTAAATCAAAAGTTCAGACGATTTCGTGCGAACATGTCAACTGGAACGACCTGTTAATATGATCATTCTAAATTGATCATTAGTGCACATTAAGTAAAGGCTTATAAATGAAGCATAAAGCATGGCATCAAGCATTTTGGGACACTTTGACATCTCTATTTCTATCTCAAATTTTGTTACAATATAGAAGATTGAGCTAGTTTAACCTGGGCATTGGATTCGTGTCATTCAGAGCTCTCAACCAAAAGTTACGGACGATTTAGTACGGATATGACCAGTTGAGTGGCCAGTTAAAGTGATCATTCTAAACAGATCATTGGTGCTCATTGAGTAAAGGTTTATAAATGAAGCATAATGCATCGCATCACGCAGTTTGGGATATATTGAATTACTTTGAAGGTTGTTCGTAGCTTGTTCGGTTTCAAATTTTGTCACAAATAGAAAATTGAACTAGCTTAATGTGAGCAATGGCTTCATGTCATTCGGAGCTATGAATCAAAAGTTACGGACAATTTAGTGCGATCATGTCAAGTTGATCGGCCAGTTAAAGTGATCATTATAAACTGATAATTGGTGCTCATTGAGTAAAGGCTTATAAATGAAGCATAATGAATGGCATCACACAGTTTTTGATGGATTGGATTACTTGGACGCTTTGTGATATCTATTTATGTCTCAAATTCTGTTACAATATAAAAAATTGAGATAGCTTAACGTTGGCAATTGATTTGTGTGTTTTGAGCTTTAAATAAAAAAATACACACGATTTAATGCGGACATCTCAAGGTGATCAGCATGTTAATGTGATCATTCTAAACTGATCATTGGTGCTCATTAAGTAAAGCTTTATAAATGAATCATAAAGCATGGCAAGAAGTAGTTTGAATAGATTGGATTACTTGGACGCTTTGTCGTCTCTATTTCGGTCTTAAAATTTGTCAGAATATAGAAAACTGATATAACTTAACATGGGCATTTGATTCGTCTGTTTCTGAGCTCTAAATCAACAATTATGAACGATTTAGTGTGAACATTTCAATTTGATCGGCCTGTTAAAATGATCATTCTTAATTGATCATTGGTGCTCATTAAGTAAAGTCTTATAAATGAAGCATAAAGCATGGCATCAAGCATTTTGCGAGAGATTGGATTACTTGGACACTTTTTCATCTTTATTTCTATCTCAAGTTCTATTATAATATAGAAAATTGAGCTAGCTTAACGTGAACATTGGATTTGTGTCATTCTGAGATCTCAATCAAAAGTTATGGACGCTTTAGTACGGATATGTCAAGTTGAGTGGCCAGTTAAAGTGATCATTCTAAATAGATCGTTGGTGCTCATTTAGTAAAGGTTTATAAATGAGGCATAATTCATGGCATCACATAGTTTGCGATATATTGAAATACTTGGACGGTTTTTCATATCTAGTTCTGTTTCAAATTTTGTCACAATATAAAAAATTGAACTACCTTAATGTGACAATTGGATTCATGTCATTCTGAGCTATAAATCAAAAGTTACAGATGATTTAGTGCGGACATGTCAAGTTGATCGGCCAGTTAAAGTGATCAATATAAACTGATCATTGGTGCTCATTGAGTAAAGGCTTATAAATGAAGCACAAGGCATGGCATCAAGTAGTTTCGATAGATTGGATTACTTGGACCATATGTCGCCTCTTTTTCTGTCTCAAATTTTGTCAAAATATAAAAAATTGAGCTTGCTTACCGTGGGCATTGGATTCATGTCATTCCGAGCTCTAAATCAAAAGTTACGGATGATTTAGTGTGGATATGTCAAGTTGATCGCTCCATTAATATGGTTATTTTAAACTGATCATCGGTGCTCATTGAGTAAAGGCTTATAAATAAAGCATAATGCATAACATAACATAGTTCAGGATTGATTGGATTATTTAGACGCTTTGTCGTATATAGTTTGTCTAAAATTTTGCCACAAAATGGAAAATTTATCTAGCTTAATGAGGGCATTGGATTCGTGTAATTATGAGCTCTAAATCAAAAGAAACGGGCGATTTAGTGCGCAAATGTCGAGTTGATCAGCCAGTGACTGTGATCATGCTAAACTGATCATTGGTGCTAATTGAGTAAATGCTTATAAATGAAGCACAATGCATATCATCAAACATTTTTGGACCTATTGGATTTCTTGGATACTTTTTTCGTATCTATTTCAGTCTTAAATTTTGTTACACTATAGAATATTGAGGTAGGTTAACGTGGGCACAGGATTGGTGTGTTTCTGATCTCTAAATCAAAAGTTAGGGACGATTTAGTGCGGATATGTTAAGTTAAGTGGGCAGTTAAAGTGAACATTCAAAACAGATCATTGGTGCTCATTAAGTAAAGACTTATAAATGAAGCATAAAGCATGGCATCAAGTATTTTGGATAGATTCGATTACTTGGATGCTTTTTTGTCTCTATTTTTCTCTCAATTTTTGTCAAAATATAGAAAATTGAGCATGTTTAACGTGGACATTGGATTCATGTCATTCTGAGTTATAAATAAAAAGTTACAGACGATTTAGTGTGGATATGTCAAGTCGATTGGCCAGTTAATATGATTATTCTAAACAAATCAGTGGTGGTCATTGTGTAAAGGGTTATAAATCAAGCCTAAGGCATGGCATCATGCAGTTTGGGATATATTGGATTACTTGGAAGCTTTGTTGTCCTTACATCTGTCTCAAATTTTGTCAAAATATAGAAACTTGAACTAGTTTTACGTGGAATTGGATTCATGTCATTCCGAGCTATAAATCAAAAGTTATGGACGATTTAGTGCAGACATGTCAAGTTGATCGGCCACTTAATATGATTATCCTAAACTTATCATTGGTGCTCATTGAGTAAAGGTTTATTAATGAAGCATAATGCATGGCATACGCAGGTTGGGACAGATTGAATTACTTAGATGCTTTGTTGAATCTTGTTTTGTATCAAATTTTGTCAAATTATAGAAAATTGAACAAGTTTAGTGTGGGCATTGGATTCGTGTCATTCTGAGCTATAAATCAAAAGTTACAGATGATTTAGTGCGGACGTGTCAAGTTGATCGGCCAGTTAAAGTGATCATTCTAAACTGATCATTGGTGCTCATTGAGTAAAGGCTTATAAATGAAGCATAATCCATGGTATCACACAATTTTGGATAGATTGGATTACTTGAACGCTTTGTTGTATACATTTCTATCTCAAATTTTGTTACAATATAGAAAATTGAGCTAGCTTAGAGTGGGCATTGGATTCGTGTGTTTCTGAGCTCTAATTAAAAATTTATAGACGATTTAGTACGGACATTTCAAGTTGATCGGCCAGTAAAAGTGATCATTCTAAACTGATCAATGGTGCTCATTCAGTAAAAGCTTATAAATGAAGCCTAATGCATTGCATCACTCAGTTTGAGATAGATTGGATTACATGAATGCTTTGTCATATCTAGTTCTATCTCAAATTTTTTGCCTATATAGAAAATTGAACTAGCTTAATGTGGTCATTGGATTCGTGTGTTTCTGAGCTCTAAATCAAAAGTTACAGATGATTTATTGCGGACATGTCAAGTTGAGCAGCCAGTTAAAGTGATCATTCTAAATTGATCATTGGTGCTCATTAAGTAAAGGCTTATAAATGAAGCATAGAGAATGGCATCAAGCATTTTGGTATAGATTGAATTATTTGGAAACTTTGTCGTCACTATTTCAGTCTCAAACTTTGAAACAATATAGAAAATTGAGATAACTTAACGTAGGCATTGGATTCGTGTCATTCGGAGCTCTAAATCAAAAGTTACGAACGATTTAGTGCAGAAATGCCAAGTTAATCAACCACTTAATATGATTATCCTAAACTGATGATTGGTGCTCATTGAGTAAAGGCTTATTAATGAAGCATAATGCATGCAATAATGCAGGTTAGGATAGATTGAATTACTTAGACGCTTTTTCGTATCTAGTTTTGTCTCAAATTTTGTCACAATACAGAAAATTGAACTAGCTTACTGTGGGCATTGGATTCGTGTCATTCTTAGCTATAAATCAAAAGTTACAGACAATTTAGTGAGGACGTGTCATGTTGATCGGCCTGTTAAAGTGATCATTCTAAACTGATAATTGGTGCTCATTGAGTAAATGCTTATAAATGATGCATAATCCATGGCATCACACTGTTTGGATAGATTAAATTACTTGGACGCTTTGTCGTGTACATTTCTATCTCAAATTTTGTTACAATATAGAAAATTGAGCTAGCTTAACGTGGGCATTGGATTCGAGTGTTTCTAGGCTCTAATTCAAACGTTATAGAGGATTTAGTGCGGACATGTCAAGTTAGTCGGCCAGTTAAAGTGATCATTCTAAACTGATCAATGGTGCTGATTTAGTAAAGGCTTATAAATGAGCATAAAGCATGGGATCAAGCAGTTTGGATAGATTGGATTACTTGGACGCTTTGTCATCTCTATTTCTGTGTCAAATTTTGCCAAAATATACAAAATTGAGCTACCTTAACGTGGGCATTTGATTCATGTCTTTCTGAGCTCTAAATCAAAAGTTATATACGATTTACTGTGGATATGTCAAGTTGATCAGCCACTTAATATGATTATCCTAAACTGATCATTGGTGCTCATTGAGTAAAGGATTATAAATGAAGCATAATGCATGGCATAACGCATGTTGGGATAGATTGAATTACTTATACGCTTTGTCGTATCTAGTTTTGTCTCAAATTTTGTCACAATATAGAAAATTGATCTAGCTTAGTGTGGGCATTGGATTCGTGTCATTCACAGCTATAAATCAAAAGTTACGGACAATTTAGTGTGGCCGTGTCCAATTGATTGCCCTGGTAAAGTGATCATTCTAAACTGATCATTGGTGCTCATTGAGTAAAGGCTTATAAATGAAGCATAATCCATGACAACACACAGTTTTGGATAGATTGAATTACTTGAGCGTTTTGTTGTATCTATTTCGGTCTCAAATTTTGTTACAATATAGAACATTGAGCTGGCTTAACGTGGGAATTTGGTTCGTGTGTGTCTGAGCTCTAAATCAGAAATTACAAACGATTTAGTGCTGACATGTCCAATTGATTGGCCAGTTAAATTGATCATTCTAAACTAATAATGCCCGAGACCAGGTCGTATGTCCAGCCAGGAGACCAGACTGGCCGACCAGGAAGCTTGCCCGAGACAGCCGGGCCATTTGGTACGTCTGCCGGCCCAAGCAGTACCGCCGGACCCTCGACCAATAGGACCGGACCGATCAGAGTTGCCGGCGGAGAGGCCCAAGCTTCCGGCATAATTGGTGGTGACATGGATGACACCGCTGGTCCCCCTGGTGACGCCGCCGACTCCGGGATCAAGTTGGCCGGTCCTGAAGGCATTCCGGCCAGTACCTCGCACAGTCCAGCCGGTACAGTCGATCCAGCCGAGTGCACGACCATTTCAACTTCTACACAAGGAAACTCGGACCACATAAGCTACCAGCTTCAGGACATGCATCTAGAGGAAATCTCCACACCAGTAGTGCCCCCAGGAGCAATGACAAGGAGCAGATCAAGAGCATTCTTCCACAAGTTCAGCTTATGGGTCGACAAGCTCCTAGAGGAAGATCGACTAAGGAAAATGAGTCAGAAGTGCAAAGAAGAGTCCAAAGGCTTCTCAACAATGCAAGGGACTTCAGAAACTTGGGCTTTAGTGGCAAGAGAGGTCAGGGCCCGAAGATTCCTAACCCTACTCCAAGTCAAAGACTAGGAGCATGGCGCGTGCATGCCACAAGGACAGCCACCTTCCATTTCTTGGCCGTGAGGTAAGTAAGGTAAGTTTTCAATAAGAATATTTGCCTCTTTTTGTTTTGCAGGGTAGGATCTAGAATATTTACATTTCTTGAGTCAAAGACATTTTTGGAATAGGTCCTTTTTCGGTTATGAACTTTTGTACATTTTCCATTTGTGCACTTTTGTAATCTTTCCTTTTCTTTCTTTGAGTCGACCTTAGAAGGTCAAGCTGTCGAGCATATTAATAAGGCTCTTTCCAGGATTGTAGTTCGACACCGTTTTTGATATTAATAAAGTGTGAATTTTCTCTTTACAAGTTTTTCTCTCAAGGAAGCTTGTGCGCTTAGAACCTAGTTGAGACCAGCCCTCCTAGCTCTAAGTTTATGATTTATCACGAGGTTCATCACCCCTCGTGTGGTTCACTTCACCCTTCCATCGAGTACCAACCCAAAACCCTTATCCAAGAAGTCTAAGGTCGAGTTTCTCACCTAACCTTCTCCAAACAGCCCACGCGCATATAAGCGTTGAATCGAGGCTTGTATCGTTTTGGTATCAGAGCTTAAAGCTCCTAAACCAGGTTGTTTCTATCCTTTAACTTGTTTTGTTTCTTGTCCTTGCATTAGTTTAAGTTTCATTCAAGAAAATAAAAAAAATAACATCTAAGTTCATACCGAGTGCATCTAGTTCCTATGTGCATCACTAGGTTCTAGAATCATTCTTGCATTGCTATTTTCGACTTTCCTTTTTGTTAGAATCATATTTCTATTATTTTTAAAGTTAAATTAAAAGAAAAGAAAAAGAAAATAGGAAAAATACCTAAAGGATTCGAATTGGACAACTAGCAATAGTTGTCAAGAAAGTTTACTTTTTATTCAAATCTTCATATTTTCGAATTTCCAATTCTCAGATTTTTTCCTTTTTGCCTTTTTCGAATCTCCCTTATAAAAGAAAACCCTCCTAATAATTTAGGAGCAGCATAACTTGTCTTCTATCTTTGTAGTACGCAATGGCAGAAGAAAATAGAGAAGCAACCGAAGCCATGATGGCCATGTTCACCACCCTCCAAACGCAACTTGCATCCATAGGCGAGAGATTGGAGCGCGTGGAGAGGCCTGGAGATTCCAGGCCATAAGGCACGTGAGAGCTGAGCAAGACCGTTCTGAGGGTCCTGAGCACCTTAGGACATGGCACGAACAGGAGGAGCCCCAGCCAGATGGAGATGAGGACACACAACCTCATAACTATCACCATAGGCCAAGAGGACCTCCACGGCAACCAGAGGCAGAGGATGATGGCTTCGAGCCATATGGTCTTCACCAGAGACCAAGGATACCTCCTAGACATCATGAGGATGGTGATGAACACGTCTACAACTGGGTAACTCATCCTGATGTTAAGCTAACTCCTCCAAGTTTTGCAGGAAAAGTAGACCCCGAGGCTTACCTAGATTGGGAGAGAAGAATGGATCATATCTTTGATCATTACAACCAACCAGGGCCTAGGAGAGTCTCAATGTCAGTAGCAAAACTCACGGACAATGCTCTCATCTGGTGAGATCGTGAGGTATCTGACAGAAGGAGGAAAAGAATGAGGCCCATAGACTCATGGGTCGACATGAAGGATGTCATGCGACAAAGGTTTGTTCCACCTTACTTTCATAGAGACTTGCAACGTCGTTTTCGTAGTCTTAAGCAGGGTACCAGATCAGTAGAGGAGTACTATGAAGAGTTCGAGAAGCTAAGGAACAGGCTGGAGCTCAATGATGATGAAGAAGCATTGATGGCACAATTCTTGGATGGACTCCAAGAAAGAATCAGCAGCAAGGTGGAAAGGCAAATCTACAATGACTTCAAACACTTGTTCCACCTTTCTGTCCAGGCTGAGCAGCACATGAAACGTAAGAGCCAAGAAATCCGCAGCAAGCCTAAGAAACCTTGGGCACCAAGCAACATTCCCAACCCCGTAGACAAAGGCAAGAGCATAGAGATCGAGTCAAGGTTCAAGAGCAAGCCTCCTTAACCCACCCATGACCAGAGAGAGCCTAGTAAGTCTTCTAACCCTCAAAGATCACGTGATATCACTTGATTCAAGTGTAGGGGTCATGGACACATCTCAAGGGAGTGCCCAAACAACCGGGTCATGCTGATTACGGAGGTTGGAGAATATGAGTCCCAAGATGAAGAGGACTATGAACCAGAAGAAGAATATGGTGACATTGAGTACCCTGATGTGGGGAAGTGCTGGTCACTAGACGCATCCTCAGTGCAATGGTGGATCCTTCAGAGACCATCCAAAGGGAGAACATCTTCCACAGCCATTGCACCATCAAGGGCAAGGTATGTAACCTCATCATAGATGGTGGTTCTTGCACTAACGTTGCTAGTGCATATATGGTTGATAAGCTAGGTCTAGAGAAGACAAGACATCCTCGACCATATAGACTGAGATGGCTCGATGACAAAGTGGAGCTCAGGATCCATGAGCAAGTCACTGTGCCCTTCAGTGTGGGCAAGTACCAAGACCAAGTCGTATGTGACGTGGTGCCCATGCAAGCTGGCCATCTTATGCTAGGAAGGCCATGGCAGTTTGACAAGGAGACCAGACATGAGGGCCGAACCAATCTCTACACTTTCGTGCATGACAAGAGAAAGATCAGCCTAGCTCCTCTTACACCTGCCCAGGTACATGAGCTTCAACAGCAAATGAGTAAGGAAAAGAAGCCCATTAAATCTAACTTTCTTATTCAACCGAGTCATGGTTGGAGAGCTTTAGCCTCGAAGGACCTAATGCTAGTAATGGTTTTCAAAGAAGTGTTGAATGTAGAAAAAGAACAGGTAGAGCTACCTCCTGAAGTAGCAACTCTCCTTAACAAGTTCCAGGATGTGTTTCTAGAAGAGATACCAGCAGGCTTGCCTCCTTTACGTGGCATAGAACACCAGATCGACCTAGTGCCCGGAGCAACCCTGCCCAACCGGCAAGCCTACCGGATGAGTCCAGAGGAGTCCAAGGAGCTTGAGAATCAAGTCAAGGAGCTCCTGGAGAAAGGCTATGTTCGAGAGAGCCTCAGTCCATGTGCCATACCAGTGCTACTAGTGCCCAAGAACGATGGGACTTGGCGAATGTGCGTGGACTGCCGAGCAATCAACAACATCACAATCAAGTACTGGCATCCGATACCCTGGCTGGATGACATGCTAGATGAGCTGAGTGGAGCCACGGTCTTCTCCAAGATAGAACTCAAGAGTGGATACCACCAGGTCAGGATGAAGGAAGGTGATGAATGGAAGACTGCTTTCAAGACAAAGCAAGGGCTCTATGAGTGGACAGTCATGCCATTCGGCTTGACTAATGCCCCAAGCACCTTCATGCGCCTTATGAACCAGGTTCTTAGGGCGTACATCAGTAAGTTTTTAGTGGTTTACTTTGATGATATATTAGTTTATAGTAAGTGCCTACGTGAACACCTCACACATCTTGAGATGGTACTTAAAACCCTTAGACAAGAAGAGCTTTATGCCAATCTCAAGAAGTGCATCTTTTGTACTGATAAACTTGTCTTTTTAGGTTTTGTTATAAGTTCACAGGGCCTACAGGTTGATGAAGAGAAGATTCGAGCCATACAAGAATGGCCAACACCAGGCAACATCAGCCAAGTGAGGAGCTTCCACGGACTGGCCAGCTTCTGCAGGAGATTCTTGCCCAACTTCAGCAGTATTGCGTCACCATTGACGGCAGTAGTGAAGAAGAATGTGGGATTCAGCTGGGGAGAAGCTCAGGAGAAGGCATTCCAGGCCTTGAAGGACAGCCTTACACATGCACCAGTGCTAGTCCTGCCCGACTTCAACAAGACGTTTGAAGTGGAGTGTGATGCCTCTGGAATAGGCATTGGAGCGGTGCTAACCCAAGGAGGGAGACCAGTGGCATACTTCAGTGAGAAGCTAGGTGGTGCCTCACTTAACTACCCCACTTACGACAAGGAACTTTATGCCCTTGTCCGAGCATTGGAGACTTGGCAGCATTACTTGCTATCCAAGGAGTTTGTGATCCACACTGATCACGAGACTCTCAAACACCTCAGAGGGCAAACCAATCTCAAGAGGAGACATGCCAGGTGGATGGAGTTCATAGAGACCTTCCCGTATGTCATCAAGTACAAGAAGGGCAAAGACAATGTGGTAGCCGATGCACTATCAAGGAGGTTTGCCTTGATATCCACCATGGAGGCAAAGCTAGAGACCTTCCCGTACGTCATCAAGTACAAGAAGGGCAAAGACAATGTGGTAGCCGATGCACTATCAAGGAGGTTTGCCTTGATATCCACCATGGACGCAAAGGTTCTAGGGTTTGAGCACATCAAGGACCTATACAAGGATGATCCTGACTTTTCTGAGAGCTACAAGGAGTGTGGCACAGGGAGTCATGGCAAGTTTTACATCCATGAGGGATTCTTGTTCTGAGAGAGAAGGCTGTGCATACCACAAGGATCATTGAGGGAGCTTATTATCCCAGAAGCTCATGGAGGAGGACTCATGGGCCACTTTGGTGTCGACAAGACTCTAGCAGTGGTCAAGGAGCACTTCTACTGGCCACACATCAAGAGGACAGTAGAAGCTCATTGTGCAAGATGCATCACTTGCAAGATGGCAAAGTCCCGAGTGCAACCTCACGGGTTGTATCTCCCACTGCCCATACCTACACATCCATGGGTGGACATCTCCAAGGATGTCGAAGATCAACCACAAGGATGCAATCTTTGTAGTGGTGGACAGATTCTCCAAGATGGCACACTTCATCCCGTGTGCCAATGTCAATGATGCCACGCAAACAGCCGAGCTGTTTTTCAGGGAGATAGTACGGGTTCATGGAGTGCCAAGGACCATCGTATCAGACAGGGACACCAAGTTCCTCAGCCATTTCTAGAGGACCCTTTGGAGGAAGCTAGGCACGAAGCTATTCTCTACCACCTGCCATCCTCAAAACGATGGCCAACCTGAAGTTGTCAACAGGACACTATCAACTCTCCTCAGGACTACACTAGGGAAGAACCTCAAGACTTGGGTGGAGTGCCTGCCATTCATAGAGTTCGCATACAACCGAGCCGTGCACTCAGCAACCAAAAAGACACCATTTGTAGTAGTATACGACTTCAACCCTCTCACCCCATTGGAGCAAACGCCACTGCCACCAGGAGAGATGACCAACCTCAACGGAGCATCCAAGGTAGAATTCATAAGGAAGTTACACCAAAACGTAGCAGAGAACTTGGAAAAGAGGACCGGGCAGTACGTGACTCATGCCAACAAGGGAAGAAAGGAGGTGATCTTTCAACCAGGCGATTGGGTGTGGCTACACCTACGGCAGGAGAGGTTCCCCAACCTAAGGAGTTCCAAGCTAGCACCAAGAGGAGATGGACCATTCAGAGTACTGGAGAGGATCAACAACAACGCCTACCAGATCGAGCTCCCAGGTGAGTTTAATGTGTCCAACACGTTCAACGTTACTGACTTAGCCCCTTTCCATGCAGATGAACCAGTTTTGAGGTCAACACCTACTGAAGAGGGAGGGGATGATGAGGACATCAGGTCGTATGTCCAGCCAGGAGACGAGACTGGCCGACCAGGAAGCTTGCCCGAGACAGCCGGGCCATTTGGCACGTCTGCCGGCCCAAGCAGTACCGCCGGACCCTCGACCAATAGGACCGGACCGATCAGAAATTCCGGCAGAGAGGCCCAAGCTTCCGGCATAATTGGTGGCGACGTGGATGACACCGCTCGTCCCCGTGGTGACGCCGCCGACTCCGGGATCAACTTGGCCGGTCCTTTAGGCATTCCGGCCAGTACCTCGCACAGTCCAGCCGATACAGTCGATCCAGCCGAATGCACGAGCATTTCAACTTCTACACAAGGAAACTCGGACCAGATAAGCTACCAGATTCAGGACATGCATCTAGAGGAAGTCTCCACACCAGTAGTGCCCCCAGGAGCAATGACAAGGAGCAGATCAAGAGCACTCTTCCACAAGTTCAGCTTATGGGTCGACAAGCTCCTAGAGGAAGATCGACTAAGGACAATGGGCCAGAAGTGAAACGAAGAGTCCAAAGGCTTCTCAACAATGCAAGGGACTTCAGAAAATTGGGCTTTAGTGGCAAGAGAGGTCAGGGCCCAAAGATTCCTAACCCTACTCCAAGTCGAAGACTAGGAGCAAGGCGCGTGCATGCCACAAGGCGGCCACCTTCCATTTCTTGGCCGTGAGGTAAGTAAGGTAAGTTTTCAATAAGAGTATTTGTCTCGTTCTGTTTTGCAGGGTAGGATCTAGAATATTTATATTTCTTGAGTCAAAGACATTTTAGGAATAGGTCCTTTTTCGGTTATGAACTTTTGTACATTTTCCATTTGTGCACTTTTGTAATCTTTCCTTTTCTTTCTTTGAGTCGACCTTAGAAGGTCAAGCTATCGAGCATATTAATAAGGCTCTTTCCAGGATTGTAGTTCGACACCCTTTTTGATATTAATAAAGTGTGAATTTTCTCTTTACAAGTTTTTCTCTCAAAGAAGCTTGTGCGCTTAGAACCTAGTTGAGAGCAGCTCTCCTAGCTCTAAGTTTGTGATTTATCACGAGGTTCATCACCCCTCGTGTGGTTCACTTCATCCTTCCATCGAATACCAACCCAAAACCCTTATCCAAGAAGTCTAAGGTCAATTTTCTCACCTAAACTTCTCCAAACAGCCCACACGCATATAAGCCTTGAATCGAGGCTTGTATCTCATGTCCAGTTGATTGGCCAGTTAAATTGATAATTCTAAACTAATAATTGTTGCTCATTGACTAAATGGTTATAAATGAAGAATAATGCATGGCATCACGCAGTTTGTGATAAATTGGATTACTTGGACGCTTTGTCGTATCAAGTTCTGTCTCAAATTTTGTCAAAATATAGAAAATTGAGCTAGCTTAACGTGGGAATTTAATTCATGTGTTTCAGAGCTCTAAATCAAAAATTACGGATGATTTAGTGCGGACATGTCAATTTGATCGGCCTGTTAAAATGATCATTCTAAATTGATCATTAGAGCTCATTAAGTAAAGGTTTATAAATGAAGCATAAAGCATGGAATCAAGTAGTTTGGATTGATTGGATTACTTGGATGCTTTGTCTTCTCTATTTGTGTCTTAAATGTTGTCAAAATATTGAAAATTGAGCTTGCTTAACGTGGGCATTGGATTAATGTCATTTTGTGCTCTAAATCAAAAGTTACGGACGATTTAGTGTGTACATGTCAGGTTGATCGGCCAGTTAATATGATTATTATAAACTGATCATTGTTGCTCATTGAGTAAAGGCATATTAATGAAACATAAAGCATGGTATAATATAGTTTGGGATATATTGGGTTACTTAGACGCTTTTTTGTCTCTATTTCTATCTCATATTTTTTCACAATATAGAAAATTGAGCTAGATTGACGTGGACATTGGATTCGTGTCATTCTGAGCTCAAAATCAAAAGTTACAGACGATTTAGTGTGGATATGTCAAGTTTATCCGCCAGTTAATATGATTATTCTAAATTGATCATTGGTGCTCATTGAGTAAACCCTTATAAATGAAGCATAATGCATGGCATCACAAAGTTTTGGATGGATTGGAATACTTGGACGCTTTTTCGAATATATTTCTTGCTCAAATTTTGTTACAATATAGAAAATTGAGCTAGCTTAATGTGGGCATTGGATATGTGTTTTTTTGGAGCTCTAAATCAAAAGTTACATAAGATTTAGTACGGACATGTCAAGTTGATCGGCTATTTAAGGTGATCATTCTAAACTTATCATTGGTGCTCATTGAGTAAATGCTTATAAATGAAGCGTAATCCATGGTATCACACAGTTTTGGATAGATTGGATTACTTGGACGCTTTTCATATCTATTTCTGTCTCAAATTTTTTTTACAATATAGAAAATTGAGCTAGTTTAAAGTGGGCATTGGATTCGTGTGTTTCTGAGCTCTAATTCAGAAGTTAAAGACGATTTAGTGCGGAGATGTCAAGTTGATTGACCAGTTAAACTGATTATTCTAAAGTGATCATTGGTGCTCATTGAGTTAAGGCTTATAAATGAAGCATAATGCATGGCATCACACAGTTTTGATTATATTGGATTACTTGGATGCTTTGTTGCATCTATTTCTCTTTCAAATTTTGTTACAATATAGAAAATTAAACTAGCTTAACATGGGCATTGGATTCGTGTGTTTCTGAGCTCTAAATCAAAAGTTACAGACGATATAGTGCGGACATGTCAATTTGATCAGCCAGTTAAAGTGATCATTCTAAACAGATCACTGGTGCTTATTAAGTAAAGGCTTATAAATGAAGCATAAAGCATGGAATCAAGTAGTTTGGATTAATTGGATGACTTGCAAGCTTTGTCGCCTATATTTTGGTCTCAAATTTTGTCCAAATATAAAAAATTGAGCTAGCTTAACGTGGGCATTTGAATCGTGTAATTGTGAGCTCTAAATTATAAGTTAAAGACGATTTAGTGTGGACATGTCAATTTTATCGGCATGTTAAGATGATCATTCTAGATTGATCATTGGTGCTCATTAAGTAAAGGATTATAAATGAAACATAAAGCATGGCATCAAGCATTTTGGGATATATTGGATTACTTGAACACTTTGTCGTCTCTATTTCAGCTTCATATTTTCGTACATTATAGAAAATAGAGATAGCTTAACGTGGGCATTGGATTGGTGTCATTCTGAGCTCTAAATCAATAGTTACAGACGATTTAGTGCAGACATGTCAAGTTGATCGGCTAGTTAAAATGATCATTCTAAACTTATCATTGGTGTTCATTAAGTAAAGGCTTATAAATGAGCATAAAGCATGGCATCAAGCAAATTGGATAGATTGGATTTCTTGGACGCTTTTTCGTCTCTATTTCTGTGTTACATTTTGTCAAAATATAGAAAATAGAGCTACCATAACGTGGGTATTAGATTCGTGTCATTTTGAGCTCTAAATCCAACGTTAAGGACGATTTAGTGTGGACATGTCAAGTTGATCAGGCAGTTAGTATGATTATTCTAAACTGATCATTGATGCTCATTGAGTAAAGGCTTAGAAATGAAGCATAATGCATGACATAACGCAGGTTGGGATAGATTCAATTACTTAGACGCTTTGTCGTATCTAGTTTTTTCTTAAAGTTTGTCACAATATATAAAATTGAACTAGCTTAGTGTGGGCATTCTATTCGTGTCTTCAGAGCTATAAATCAAAAGTTACGGACGACGTAGTGCAGACATGTCAAGTTGATTGGCCAGTTAAAGTGATCATTCTAAACTGATCATTGGTGCTCATTGAGTAAAGGCTTATAAATGAAGCACAATCCATGGCATCACACAGTTCTGGATAGATTGGATTACTTGGACATTTTGTGGTACTATTTCTGTCTCAAATTTTGTTACAATATAGAACATTGAGGTAGCTTAATGTGGGCATTGGATTCGTGTCATTCGGACCTATAAATCAAAAGTTACAAATGCTTTAGTGTGGACATGTCAAGTTTATCAGCTATTTAGAGTGATTATTTTAAACTGATCATTGTTGCTCATTGTGTAAATGCTTATAAATGAAGCATAATGCATGGCATCACGCAGTTTGGGATAGATTGAATTACTTGTACGCTTTGTCGTATCTAGTTCTGTCTCAAATTTTGTCAAAATATAGAAAATTGAGCTAGCTTAACGTGAGCATTTGATTCATGTGTTTCTCAGCTCTAAATCAAAAGTAACGGATGATTTAGTGCGGACATGTTAATTTTATCGGCCTGTTAAAATGATCATTCTAAGTTGATCATTGATGCTGATTAAGTAAAGGCTTATAAATGAAGCATAAAGCATGGCATCACGTAGTTTGGCATTGATTGGATTATTTGGACACTTTGTCGTCTCTATTTCTATCCCAAATTTTGTTACAATATAGAAAATTGAGCTAGGTTAACGTGGGCATTTGATTCGTGTCAGTCTAAGCTCTCAATCAATAGTTACAGACGATTTAGTACAGATATGTCAAGTGTAGTGGCCAGTTAAAGTGATCATTCTAAACAGATCATTGGTGTTCATTGAGTAAATGTTTACAAATGAACCATAATGCATAGCATCGCGAAGTTTGGGATAGATTGAAATACATGAACGGTTTTTTGTATCTAGTTATGTTTCAAATTTTGTCACAAAATAGAAAATTGAACTACCTTAATGTGAGCATTCCATTCATGTCATTCTGATCTATAAATCAAAAGTTACGGATAATTTAGTGTGGACATGTCAAGTTGATCGGCCAGTTAAAGTGATCATTATAAACTGATCATTGGTGCTCATTGAGTAAAGGCTTATAAATGAAGCATAATGCATGGCATCACACAGTTTTGGATAGATTGCATTACTTGGACGCTTTGTCATATGCATTTATGTCTCAAATTTTGGTACTATATAGAAAATTGGCTAGCTTAACGTGGGCATTGGATTCATATGTTTTTGAGCTCTAAATGAAAAGTTACAGACGATTTAGTGCATACATGTAAAATTGATCGGTCAGTAAAAGTGATCATTCTAAAATGATCATTTGTGCTGATTGAGTAAATGCTTAAAAATGAAGCATAACGGATTGAGTAAATGCTTAGAAATGAAGCATAAAGCATGGCATCACGCAATTTGCAATAGATTGGTTTACTTAGACGCTTTGTTGCCTTTACTTCTACCTCAAATTTTATCAAAATATATAGAATATTTATCTATCTTAACGTGGGCATTGAATTCGTGTCATTTTGAACTCAAAATCAAAAGTTATGATCGATTTACTGTAGACATGTTAAGTTGATCTGCCAGTTAATATGATTATTCTCAACTGATCATTGGTGCTCATTGAGTAAAGGCTTATAAATGTAGCATAATGCATTGCATCAAACAGTTTTGGATTGATTCAATTATTTAGATGCTTTTTCGTATCTATTTTGTTACAATATAGAAAATTGAGCTAGATTAACGTTGAAATTGGATTCGTGTCATTTTGAGCTCTAAATCAAAAGTTACGGGTGATTTAGTGCAGACATGTCAAGTTCAGTGGCCAGTTAAAGTAATCATTCTAAACATACCATTGATGCTCATTAACTAAAAGCTTATAAATGAAGCACAAAGCATGCATCAAGTAGCTTGGATAGATTGGATTACTTGAACACTTTGTCGTTTCTATTTCTGTCTAAAAAAATTTCAAAATATAGAAAATTGAGCTAGCTTAACGTGGGCATTTGATTTGTGTGTTTCAGAGCTGTAAATCGAAAGTTACCGACGATTTAGTGCGAACATTTCAATTTGATCGTCTTGTTAAAATGATCATTCTAAATTGACCATTGGTGCTCATTACGTAAAGGTTTGTAAATAAAGCATAAAGCAGCATAAAGCATGGCATCAAACATTTTGGGATAGATTGGATTATTTGGACACTTTGTCATCTTTACTTCTGTCTCAAATTTTGTTACAATATAGAAAATTGAGCTAGCTTAATGTGAGCATTGAATTAGTGTCATTCTGAGCTATAAATCAAAAGTTACAGACGGTTTAGTGCGGACTTGTCAAGTTGATCGCCCAGTTAAACTGATCATTATAAACTGATCATTGGTACTCATTGAGTAAAGGCTTATAAATGAAGCATAACGCATGTTATCACACAGTTTTGGATAGATTGGATTACTTGGACGCTTTGTCATATCTATTTATGTCTCAAATTTTGTTTAAATATAGAAAATTGAGCTAGCTTAACGTTGGCATTGGATTCGTGTGTTTCTAAGCTTTAAATCGAAAAACACACACGATTTAGTGCATACCTGTGAAGGTGATCGGCAAGTTAAAGAGATCATTGTAAACCAATCATTGGTGCTCATTAAGTAAAGCTTTATAAATGAAGTATAAAGCATGGCATGAAGTAGTTTGGATATATTTGTTTACTTGGACGTTTTGTCATCTTAATTTATGTCTTAAAATTTGTTAGAATATAGAAAATTGATCTACCTTGACGTGGACATTTGATTTGTTTGTTTCTGAGCTATAAATCAACAATTACGAATGATTTAGTGCGTACATGTCAATTTGATCTGCCTATTAAAATGATCTTTCTAAATTGATCATTGTTGTTCACTAAGTAAAGGCTTATAAATGAAGCATAAAGCATGGCATCAAGCATTTTGGAAGAGATTGGATTACTTGAAAACTTTTTCGTCTCTATTTCTATCTCAAATTTTGTTACAATATAGAAAATTGAGCTAGATTAACGTGGGCATTGGATTCGTGTCATTCTGAGCTATAAATCAAAAGTTATGGACGATTTAGTGCATATATATGAAGTTGTTCGGCTAGTTAAAATGATCATTCCAAACTTATCGTTGGTTCTCATTGAATAAAAGCTTAAATGAAGAATAATGCATAACATCACACAGTTTGGGATTGACTGGATTACTTGTACGCTTTGTCGTATATATTTCTGTCTCAAATTTCGCTACACTATAGAAAATTGGGCTAGCTTAACGTGGGCATTGGATTCGTGTGTTTCTGAGCTCAAAATCAAAATTTTCGGACGATTTAGTGCGGACATGTGAAAATGATCGGCGAGTTTAAATGATAATTTTAAACTAATCATTGGTGCTCATTAAGTAAAGGCTTATAAATCACACATAAAGCATGGCATAACGCAGTTTGGGATAGATTGGATTACTTGGACGCTTTGTCCTATCTATTTCCGTCTCAAATTTGTTTAGAATATAGAACATTGAGCTAGCTTCACATGGACATTGGATTCGTGTCATTCTGAACTCTAAATCAAAAGTTATGGACGATTTAATGCGGACATGTCAAGTTGATTGTCCAGTTAAAGTGATCATTCTAAACTGATAACTGGTGCTGTTTGGGATGGAATGGATTACTTGGATGCTTTGTCGTATCTATTTCTGTCTCAAATTTTGTCACAATATAGAAAATTGAAATAGTTTAATGTGAGCATTGGATTCGTGTCATTCTTAGCTACAAATCAAAATTTATGGATGATGTATTCCAGACATGTCAAGTTGATCATCCAGTTAAAGTGATCATTTTAAACTGATCATTGGTGCTCATTGACTAAAACCTTATAAATGAATCATAATGCATGGCATCACGCAGATTGGGATAGATTGGATTACGTGAACGCTTTGTCGTATATAGTTCTGTCTTAAATTTTGTTATGGTATAAAAAATTGAACTAGTTAAATGTGAGAAATTGATTCGTGTCATTTTGACCTATAAATCAAAAGACATGGACGATATAATGCATACATGTAAAGTTGATTGCCCAATTAAAATGATCATTCTAAACTGATTGTTGGTTCTCATTGAGTAAAATCTTATAAATGAAGAATAATGCATGGCGTCACGCAGTTTGGGATGGACATGATTACTTGGATGTTTTGTCGTATCTATTTCTGTCTCAAATTATGTTATACTATAGAATATTAAGCTACCGTAATGTGGGCAATGGATTCGTGTGTTTCTGACCTTTAAATCAAAAGTTACAGCTGATTTAGTGTGCACATGTCAAATTGATCGGGGAGTTAAAATGATCATTCTAAACTGATGATTGGTGCTCATTATGTAAAGGCTTATAAATGAGGCATGAAGCATGGCATTACGCATTTTGGGATATATTGGATTACTTGGACGCTTTGTCGTATCTAATTATATTGCAAATTTTGTCACAACATAGAAAAATTGAACTAGCTTAATGTGGGCATTGGATTCGTGTCATTCTAACCTATAAATCAAAAGTTATGGACGATTTATTGCATACATGTCAAGTTGATCGGCAAGTTAAAATGATCATTCTAAACTTATTGTTGGTTCTCATTGAATAAAACCTTAAGTGAAGAATAATGTGTGGCATCACGCACTTTGGGATGGACTAGATTATTAAGACGCTTTGTTGTATCTATTTTTGTCTACAATTTTATTAAACTATAGAAAATTGAGCTAGTTTAACGTGGGCATTGCATTCGTGAGTTTCTGAGCTCTAAATCAAAACTTACGGACGATTTAGTGAGGACATGTCAAGTTGATCGGCGAGTTAAAATGATAATTTTAAACTAGTCATTGGTGCTCATTAAGTAAAGCCTTATAAATGACGCATAAAGCATATCATCACGCAGTTTGGGATAGACTGGATTACTTGGACGCTTTGTCGCATCTAGTTCTATTTAGAATTTTGTCACAATATAGAATATTGAACTAGCTTAATATGGGCATTAGATTCGTATCATTCTAAGCTATAAACCAAAAGTTATGGACGATTTAGTGCAGACTTGACAAGTTGATCGCCAGTTAAAATGATCATTCTAAATTGATCATTGATGCTCATTGAGTAAAAGCTTATAAATGAAAAATAATGCATGTCATCACGCAGTTAGGGAAGGATTGGATTACTTTGGCGTTTGTTGTTTCTAATTCTGTCTCAAAGTTTGTCACAATATTTAAAATTGAGCTAGTGTAACGTGGGCATTTGATTCGTGTCACTCCGATCTCTAAATCAAAAAGTTATGGACGATTTAGTGTGGACATGTCAAGTTGATCGGCCAGTTAAAGTGATAATTCTAAACTGATCATTGGTGCTGATTGAGTAAAGGCTTATAAATGAAGAATAATGCATGGCATCACGCAGTTTGGGATAGATTGGATTACTTGAATGCTTTGTCGTAGCTAGTTCTGTTTCAAATTTTGTCACAATACAAAAAATTGAACTATCTTAATGTGGGCATTGGATTTGTGGCATTCTGAGGTATAAATAAAAAGATATGGATAATATAATGCAAACATGTCAAGTTGATTTGCCAATTAAAATGATCATTCTAAACTGATCGTTGGTGCTCATTGAGTAAAAGCTTGTAAATGAAGAATAATACATGGTGTCACGCAGTTTGGGATAGACTGGATTACTTGGACACTTTGTCGTATCTATTTCAGTCTCAAATTTTTTCACAAAATAGAAAATTGAGTTAGCTTAACATGGGCATTGGATTCGTGTCATTTTGAACTCTAAATCAAAAGTTACGGACGATTTAGTGCGGACATGTCAATTTTATTGGCCAGTTAAAGTGATCATTCTAAATTGATCATTGGTGATGTTTGAGTAAATACTTGGATTACTGGGACGCTTTGTCGTATCTATTTCTGTCTCAAGTTTTGTTACACTATAGAAAATTAAGGTAGCTTAACGTAGGCAATGGATTCATGTGTTTCTGACCTCTAAATCAGAACTTACAAACGATTTAATGCGGATATGTCAAGTTGATCAGCCAATTAAATTGATAATTCTAAACTGATCATTGGTGCTCATTAAGAAAAGCCTTAAAAATTAAGCGTAAAGCAATGCAACACGCAGTTTGGGATAGATTGGATTACTTGGACGCTATGTCGTATCTAGTTATGTCGCATCAATACTTTGTCGTATCTAGTTCTAATGAAAAGTTTTCTCACAATATAGAAAATTGAACTAGCTTAATGTGGGCATTGGATTCGTGTCATTCTGACCTATAAATCAAAAGTTATGGACAATTTAGTGTATACATGTCAAGTTGATCGGCCAATTAAAATGATCATTATGAACTCATCGTTGGTTCTCATTGAATAAAAGCTTAAATGAAGAATAATGAGTGGCATCACGCAGTTTGGGATGGATTGGATTACTTGGACGCTTTGTCGTATCTATGTATGTCTCAAATTTCGCTACACTATAGAAAATTGAGCTACTTTAACTTGGGCATTGGATTCGTGTGTTTCTGAGCTCTAAATCAAAAATTACGGACGATTTAGTGCATATATTTCAAGTTGATCGGCGAGTTAGAATGATAATTTTAAACTAATCATTGGTGCTCATTAAGTTTTGGCTTATAAATGACGCATAAAGCATGGCATCACGTAATTTGGGATAGATTGGATTACTTGGACACTTTAACGTATCTAGTTCTATTTCAAATTTTGTCACAATATAGAAAATTGAACTAGCTTAATATCGCCATTAGATTCGTATCATTCTAAGCTATAAATCAAAAGTTATGGACAATTTAGTGTAGATATGACAAGTTGGTCGGCCAATTAAAATGATCATTCTAAACTGATCATTGCTGCTCATTGCTGCTCATTGAGTAAAATCTTATATATGAAAAATAATGCATGGCATCATGCAGTTTGAGAGGGAGTGGATTACTTGGATGCTTTGTCGTATCTATTTGTTTCTCAAATTTTGCCACAATATAAAAAATTGAGCTAGCTTAACGTGGGAATTAGATTCGTGTCATTCTAAGATCTAAATCAAAAGTTGTGGAAAATTTACCGTGGACATATCAAGTTGATCGGCCGGTTAAAGTGATCATTTTTAACTGATCATTGGTGCTCATTAATTAAAGGCTTATCAATGAAGCATAACGCATGGCATCACACAATTTTGGATAGATTGGATTACTTGGACGCTTTGTCGTACCTATTTCTGTCTCAAATTTTTTCAAAATATAGAAATTTTGTACTAGGTTAAGGTGGGCATTGGATTCGTGTCAGTCTGAGCTCTGAATCAAAAATTTCGGACGCTTTAGTGTAGACATGTCAAGTTGTTCGTCGAGTTAAAGTGATCATTCTGAATTGATCATTGGTGCTGATTGAGTAAAGGCTTATAAAGGAAGCATAAGGCATAGCATCATACAGTTTCTGATAGATTGGATTACTTGGACGCTTTGTCGTATCTAGTTTTGTCTCAAATTTTGTCACAATATAGAAAATTGAGCTAGATTTAAATCAAAAGTTACAGATGATTTAGTGCAGAAGTGTAAAGTTGAGTGGCCAGTTAAAGAGATCACTCAAAACAGATCATTGATGCTCATTAAGTAAAGGCATATAAATGAAGCATAAAGAATGGCATCACGCACTTTGGGATGGATTGGATTAATTGGATGCTTTGCTGTACCTATTTCTGTCTCAAATTTTGTCACAATATAGAAAATTAAACTAGCTTAATGTGGGCATTGGATTCGTGTCATTCTGAGCTACAAATCAAAAGTTATATGGACGATTTAGTGTAGACATATTAAGTTGATCGGCTAGTTAAAATGATCATTCTGAACTGATCTTGATGCTCATTGAGTAAACTCTTATAAATGAAGAATAATGTAGTTTACGATGGACTAGATTACTTGGACGCGTTGTGTTATCTATTTATTTTTCAAATTTTATCACAATATAGAAAATTGAGTTAGATTAAAGTGGGGATTGGTTTCGTTTCATTATGAGATCTAAATCAAAAGTTACGGACGATTTAGTGTGGACATGTCAAGTTGATCGGCATGTCAATATGATTATTCTAAACTGATTATTAGTTTTCATTGAATAAATACTTTTAAATGAAGCATAATGCTTGGCATCACGCAGTTTCAAATAGATTGGATTACTTGGACACTTTTTCGTATCTAGTTTTATCTCAAATTTTGCGACAATGTAGAAAATTGAAATAGTTTAATGTGGGCATTGGATTCGTGTCATTCTATGCTACAAATTAAAAGTTATAGACGATTTAGTGCAAACATGTCAAGTTGATCGGCCAGTTAAAATGATCATTCAAAACTGATCGTTGGTTCTCATTGAGTAAAAGCTTATAAATGAAGAATAATGCATGCAGTAAAGCCGTTTGAGATGGACTTGATTACTTGGACGATTTGTCGTATCTATTTCTATCTCAAAGTTTTTCATATTATTGAAAATTGAGCTAGCTTAACGTGGGCATTTGATTTGTGTCATTCTGAGCTCTAAATCAAAAGTTACAGACAATTTAGTGCAAAAATGTCAAGTTGATCAGCCAGTTAAAGTGATAATTCTAAACTAATCATTGGGGCTGATTGAGTGAAGGCTTATACATAAAGCATAATGCATGGCATCACGCACTTTGGGAAAGATTGGATTATGTGGACGCTCTGTCGTATCTAGTTTTGTTTCAAATTTGGTCACACTATAGAAAATTGAATGGGCATTGGATTCGTGCCATTCTGAGCTATAAATCAAAAGCTATGGACGATATAGTGCATACATGTCAAGTTGATTGGTCAGTTAAAATGATAGTTGGTGCTCATTGAGTAAAGGCTTATAAATGAAGAATAACGCATGGCATCACACAGTTTTGCATAGATTGGATTACTTGGATGCTTTGTAGTATCTATTTTCTGTTTCTAAACACTATAGAAAATTGAGCTAGATTAACGTGGTCATTGGATTTGTGTGTTACCGAGCTCTAAATCAAAAGTTACGGATGATTTAGTGAAGACATGACAAGTTGATCGGGCAGTTAAACTGATCATTGGTGCTCCTTGAGAAAAAGCATATAAATGAAAAGTAATGCATGGCATCGCGGAGTTTAGGATGGATTGGATTACTTATTAGACGCTTTGTCGTATCTATTTTTGTCTCTTATTTTGTTACACCATAGAAAATTGAGATAGCTTAATGTGGTAATTGGATTCATGTGTTTCCGAGCTTTAAATCAAAATTTACGGACGATTTAATGCAAACGATTTAGTGCGGACATGACATGCTAATCGGCATGTTAAACTGATCTTTGGTGCTCATTGAGAAAAAGCTTATAAATGAAAAATAATGCATGGCATCGCGCAATTTGGGATGAATTGGATTACTTGTACGCTTTGTCGTATCTATTTTTGTCTCAAATTTTGTCACAATATAGAAAATTGAACTAGCTTAATGTGGGCATTGGATTCGTGTCATTTTGAGCTACAAATCAAAAATTATGGATGATGTAGTGCAGACATGTCAAGTTTATCGGCCAGTTAAAATGATCATTCTAACTGATCAATGGTTCATTGAGTAAAAGCTTATAAATGAAGAATAATGCATGGCATCATGCAGTTTGGGATGGACTGGATTACTTGGACGCTTCGTCATATCTATTTCTATCTCAAAGTTTGTCACACTATTGAAAATTGAGCTAGATTAACGTGGGCATTTGATTCGTGTCATTCTGAGCTCTAAATCAAAAGTTACGGACGATTTAGTGCAGACATGTCAAGTTGATCGGTCAGTTAAAGAGATAACTCTAAACTGATCATTGGTGCTGATAGATTGAAGGCTTATAAATAAAGCATAATGCATGGCATCACTTGTTTGGGAAAGATTGGATTACTTGGACGCTTTGTCGTATCTAGTTCTATTTCAAATTTTGTCACAATATAGAAAATTGAATGGGCATTGGATTCGTGGCATTATGAGCTATAAATCAAAAGCTATGGACGATATAGTGCAGACATGTCAAGTTGAATGGCCAGTTAAAATGATCATTCTAAAATCATCATTGGTGCTCATTAAGTAAAAGCTTATAAACAAAGAATAACGCATGGGGTCACGTAGATTTGGATATACTGGATTACTTGGATGTTTTGTCGTATCTACCTCTATCAAATATTTTGTCACAATATAGAAAATTGAGCTAGGTTAACGTGGGCATTGGATTCGTGTCATTCAGAACTCTGAATCAAAAGTTACGGACAATTTAGTGCGGACATGTCAAGTTAATTGGCCAATTAATGTGATCATTCTAAACGGATCATTGGTGCTGATTGAGGAATGGCCAATTAAAGTGATCATTCTAAACGGATCATTGGTGCTGATTGAGTAATGGCTCATAAATGAAGCATAATGCATGGCATCACACAGTTTTGGATAGATTGGATTACTTGGATGCTTTGTCGTATCTATTTATGTCTCTAATTTTGTTACACTATATAAAATTGAGGTAGCTTAACATGGCCATTGGATTCATGTGTTTCCGAACTCTGAATCAAAAGTTACGGACGATTTTAGTTAAAATGATCTAGTTTGGACATTACAAGTTGATCGGCCTGTTAAACTGATCATTGGTGCTCTTTGAGTAAAAGCTTATATATGAAAAATAATGCATGGCATCGCGCAGTTTGGGATGGATTGGATTAGTTGGACGCTTTATCGTATCTATTTCTGTCTCAAAGTTTGTCACAATATAGAAAATTGAACTAGCTTAATGTGGTTATTGGATTCGTATCATTCTGAGCTATAAATCAAAAGTTATGGATGATTTAGTGCAGATATGACAAGTTGATCGGCCTATTTAAATGATCATTTTAAACTGATTATTCGTGCTCATTGGGTAAAAACTTATAAATGAAAAATAATGCATGGCATCACGTAGTTCTATAAGGATTGGATTACTTAGACGCTTTGTTGTATCTACTTATGTCTCAAAGTATGTCACAATATTGAAAATTGAGCTAGCTTAAAGTGGGCATTTGATTCATGTCGTTCCGAGCTCTAAATCAAAAGTTAAGGACGATTTAAAGCGGACATGTCAAGTTGATCGGAGAATTAAAGTAATAATTCTAAACTGATCATTGGTGTAGCTTATAAATGAAGTATTATGCATGGCATCACGCAGTTTGGGATAGATTGGATTACTTAGACGCCTTGTCGTATCTACATATGTCTCAAATTTTGACACAATATAGAAAATTGGCCAGTTAAACTCAGCATTCTAAACTGATCATTGGTACTAATTGAGTAAAGCCTTTTAAATGAAGCATAATGCATGGCATCACACAGTTTTGGATAGATTGGATTACTTGGACACCTTTTCGTAAATGTTTCTATCTCAAATTTTGTTACACTATAGAAAACCTTGCCAGATTAACGTGGGCATTGGATTCATGTGTTTCTGAGCTCTAAACCAAAAGTTACGGATGATTTAGTGCGGACGATTTAGTGCGGACATGACAAGTTGATCGGCTTGTTAAAATGATCAATCTAAACTGATCATTGGTGCCTATTGAGTAAAAGGCTATAAATGAAAAATAATGCATGGCATCACGCAGATGAGGATGGATTGGATTATTTGGATGCTTTTTCGTATCTATTTCGGTATCAAATTTGGTCAGAATATAGAAAATTGAACTAGCTTAATGTGTGCATTGGACTCGTGTCATTCTGAGCTATAAATCAAAAGCTATGAATGATATAGTGAAGACATGTCAAGTTGACCTGCCAGTTAAAATGATTATTTTAAAATTATCGTTGGTGCTCATTGAGTAAAAGTTTATAAATAAAGAATAATGCATGGCATCACACAGTTTGGGATAGACTGGATTAATTGGAAGCTTTGTCGTATCTATTTCTGTCACAAATTTTTCACAATATAGAAAATTGAGCTAGCTTAACGTGGGCAATGGATTCGTGTCATTTTGAGCTCTAAATTAAAAGTTACGGACGATTTAGTGCAGACATGTCAAGTTGAATGGCCAGATAAACTGATCATTCTAAACTGATCATTGGTGCTGATTGAGTAAAGGCTTATAAATAAAGCATAATGCATGACATCACACAGTTTGGGATAGATTGGATTACATGGACCCTTTGTCGTATCTAGTATGTTTCAAATTTTTAACAATATAGAAAATTGACTAGCTTAATATGGGTATTAGATTCATGTCATTCTGAGATATAAATCAAAAGTTATGGATGATTTAGTGCAGATTTTACAAGTTGATCGGCCAGTTAAAATGATCAGTGTAAACTGATTATTGGTGCTCATTGAGTAAAAGCTTATAAATGAAAAGTAATGCATGGCATCACGCTGCTCGGAAAGGATTGGATTACTTGGACGCTTTGTCGTATCTATTTCTATCTCAAATGTTGTTTCACAATAGAAAATTGAACTAACTTAACGTGAGCATTGGATTCATGTGTTTCGGAGCTCTAAATCAAAAGTTAAGGACGATTTAGTGCAGACATGTCAAGTTGATCGGCCAGTTAAAGTGATAGTTCTAAACTGATCATTGGTGCTCATTGAGTAAAGGCTTATAAATGAAGCATAATGCATGGAATCACGCACTTTGGAATGGATTGGATTACTTGAATGCTTTGTCGTATCTAGTTTTATTTCAAATTTTGTTACAATATAGAAAATTGAACTAGCTTAATGTGGGAATTGGATTCGTGGAATTCTGAGCTATAAATTAAAAGCTATGGAAGATATAGTGCAGACATGTCAAGTTGATTGGCCAATTAAAATGATCATTCTAAACAGATCGTTGGTGCTCGTTGAGTATAAGCTTATAAATGAAGAATAATGCATGGCGTCATGTAGTTTGGGATAGATTGGATTATTTGGACGCTTTGTCGTATCTATTTCGGTCTCAAATTTTGTCACCATATAGAAAATTGAGCTAGCTTAACGTGGGCATTGGATTCGTGTCATTCAGAACTCCAAATCAAAAGTTACGGACGATTTAGTGCGGACATGTAAAGTTGATTGGCCAGTTAGAGTGATCTTTATAAACTGATTATTGGTGCTGATTCAGTAAAGACTTATAAATGAAACATAATGCATGGCATCACACAATTTTGTTACACAATAGAAAATTGAGCTAGCTTAACGTGGCCATCGGATTCGTGTGTTTCCGAGCCATAAATCAAAAGTTATGGATGATTTAGGGCGAATGATTTAGTGCGGAAATGTCAAGTGCTCATAAGTGCTCATTGAGTAAAAGCTTATAAATAAAAAATAATGCATGGCATCACGCAATTTCAAATGGATTTGATTACTTGGATGCTATGTCGTATATATTTTTGTCTCAAAATTTTGTCACAATATAGAAAATTGAACTAGCTTAATGTGGGCATTGGATTCATGTCATTCAGAGCTACAAAGGAAAAGTTATACACGATGTAGTGCAGACATGTCAAGTTGATCAGCCCGTTAAAATGATCATTTTAAACTGATCATTGGTGCTCATTGAGTAAAGGCTTATAAATGAAGCATAATGCATGACATCAAGCAGTTTGTGATAGATTGGATTACTTGGATGCTTTGTTGTATCTAGTTCTGTCTCAAATTTTGGCACAGTATAGAAAATTGAACTAGCTTAATGTGGGAAATTTATTCACTTGTTTTTGACCTCTATATCAAAATTTACGGACGATTAAGTGCGGACATGTCAAGTTGATTGGCGAATGAAAATGATCATTTTAAACTGATCGGTTGTACTCATTAAGTAAAGGCTTTATAAATGAGGCATAAAACCTGGCATCACGTAGTTTGGGATAAATTGGATTACTTGGACGCTTTGTCGTATGTAGTTCTGTTTCCAAGTTTGTGACAACATAGAAAATTGAACTAGCTTAATGTGGGCATTGGATTCGTAAAGCCTTTTAAATAATGCATAATGCATGGCATCACGCAGTTTTGGATACATTGGATTACTTGTACACTTTTTCGTATCTATTTCTGCCTCAAATTTTGTTACAGTATAGAAAATTGAAATAGATTAATGTGAGCATTGGATTCGTGTCATTCTAAGCTATAAATCAAAAGTTGTGGATAATTTAGTGCAAACATGTCAAGTTGATAGGCCAGTTAAAATGATCATCCTAAACTGATCATTGGTGTTCATTGAGTAAAAGATTATAAATGAAGAATAATGCATGGCATCACGTAATTTGGGATACACTGGATTACTTGGAGGCTTTGTCGTATCTTTTTATATATCAAATTTTGTCACAATATAGAAAATTGAGTTAGCTTAACGTGGGCATTGGAATCGTGTCATTCTGAGCTCGAAATCAAAACTTACAAAATAGTTAATGCGGACATGTGAAGTTGGTCGGACAGTTAAAGTGATCATTCTAAACTTATCATAGGTGCTCATTGATTAAGGGCTTATAAATGAAGCATAATGCATGGAATCACACAGTTACAGATAGATTAAATTACTTGGACGCTTTCTTGTATCTATTTCTCTCTCAAATTTTGTTACACTATAAAAAATTGAGCTAGCTTAACGTTGGCATTGGATTCATGTGTTTCTGAGCTCTAAATCAAAAGTTACGGACGTTTTAGTGCTGACATGTCAAGTTGATCGGACAGTTAAAGTGATCATTGAAAACTGACAATTGGTGCTCATTAAGTAAAGGCTATGAATGAAGCATAAATCATGAACTTAGTTAGGATAGATTGGTGTATTTGGACGCTTTGTGTTCTCTATTTTTGTCTCACTTTTTCTTAGAATATAGAAAATTGAGATACCTTAACGTGGTCATTGGATTCGTGTCATTCTAAGCTCAAAATCAAAAAGTTATGGACGATTTAGTGTGTACATGTCAAGTTGAGTGGCCAGTTAATGTGATCATTCTAAGAAGATCATTGGTACTCATTAAGTAAAAGATTATAAATGAAGCATAAAGCATGACAACAAGTATTTTGAATAGATTGGATTATTTAGACACTTTTTCGTCGGTATTTTTGTCTCAAATTTTGTCAAAATATAGAAAATTGAGCTAGCTTAATGTGGACATTGGATTCGTGTCATTCTGAGCACTAAATCAAAATTTGATTGGCAAGTTAAAGTAATCATTATAATCTTATCATTGGTTCTCATTGAGTAAAGGCTTATAAAGAAAGTATAATGCATGGTATCCGCAGTTTGTGTTATATTGGATTACCTGGACGCTTTACCGTATCTAATTTTGTTTCAAATTTTGTTTCAATATAGAAAATTGATCTAGCTTAATCTGTAAATTGGATTCTTGTCATTTTGAGCTATAACTCAAAAGGTATGGACGATTTAATGAAGACATGTCAAGTTGATAAGCCAGTTAAAATGATCATTCTAAACTGATCATTGGTGCTCATTGAGTAAAAGCTTATAAATGAAGAATAATGCATGGTATCACGCAGTTTGAGATGGATTGGATTACTTGAATGCTTTGTCGAATATATTTATGTCTCAAATTTTGTCACAATATACAAAATTGAGCTAGCTTAATGTGGGCATTAGATTCATGTCATTCTGAGCCCTAAATCAAAAGTTACGAACGATTTAGTGTGTACATGTCAAGTTGATTGGTCTGTTAATATGATTATCTAAACTGATCATTGGTGCTCATTATGTAAAGCCTTTTAAATTAAGCATAATGCATGACATCATGCAGTTTGAGATAGATTAGATTACTTGGACGTTTTGTCGTATCTAGTTTTGTCGCAAATTTTGTCACAATATAGAAAATTGAATTAGATTAATGTGAGCACTGGATTCGTGTCATTCTGAGCTATAAATCAAAAGTTATGGACGATTTAGTGCATAATTGTCAAGTTGATCGGCTAGTTAAAATGATCAATCTAAACTGATCATTTGTGCTCATTGAGTAAAAGCTTATAAATGAAGAACAATGCATTGCATCACGCAATTTCGGATGTACTAGATTACTTGGAAGCTTTGTCATATCTGTTTATGTATCAAATTTTGTCACAATATCGAAAATTGAGTTAGCTTAACGTGGGCATTGGATTCGTGTCATTCTGAGCTCTAAATCAAAAGTTACAGAAGATTTAGTGCGGACATGTGAAGTTGATCGGATCGTTAAAGTGATCATTCTAAACTGATCATAGGTGCTCATTGAGTAAAGGCTTATAAATGAAACATAATGCATGGTGGCATCACACAGTTAGGGATAAATTGGATTACTTGGACGCTTTCTTGTATCTATTTATGTCTCAAATTTTGTTACACTATAAAAAAATTGAACCAGCTTAACGTGGGCATTAGATGCATGTGTTTCTGAGCTCTAAATCAAAGTAACGAACGTTTTAGTGCATACATGTCAAGTTGATCGGCCTGTTAAAGTGATCATTCTAAACTGACCATTGGTGCTCATTAAGTAAAGACTATGAATGAAGCATAAAGCATGAAATCCAGAAGTTAGGATATATTGGATTACTTGGACTCTTTGTGATCTCTATTTTTGTCTCAATTTTTCTCAAAATATAGAAAATTGAGCTAGCTTAATATGGTCATTGGATTCGTATCATTCTGAGTTCTAAATCAAAAGTAACGGACGATTTTTAGTGTGGACATGTGATGAGGACATCAGGTCGTACATCCAGCCAGGAGACCAGACTGGCCGACCAGGAAGCTTGCCCAAGACAGCCGGGCCATCTGGCACGCCTGCCAGTCCAAGCAGTACCGTCGGACCCTCGACCACAAGGACCAGAGCAACCAGCATTGTCGGCGGAGAGGCCCAATCTTCTGGCACACTTGGTGGCGGCGTGGATGACACCACCGGTCCCTCTGGTGATGCCGCCAACTCCGGGATCAACTTGGCCGGTCCTGAAGGCATTCTGGCCAATACCTCGCACAATCCAGCCGGTACAGCCGATCCGGCCGAGTACACGCGAATTTCCACTTCTACACAAGAGGACTCGGACCAAATGAGCTACCAGCTCCAGGACATGCACCTAGAGGAAGTATCTGCACCAGTGGTACCTCAAGGAGCAATGACAAGAAGCAGATAAGGGGCACTCTTCCACAAATTCAGCTTATGGGTCGACAAGTTCCTAGAGGAAGATCGACTAAGGACAATGGGCCAAAAATGCAAAAAAGAGTCCAATGGCTTCTCAACAACACAAGGGACATCAGAGACTTGGGCTTTAGTGGCAAGAGAGGTCAGGGCCCAAATATTCTTAACCCTACTCCAAGTCGAAGACTAGGAGCAAGGCACGTGCATGCCACAAGGACGGCCACCTTCCATTTCTTGGCCATGAGGTAAGTTAAGGTAAGTTTCAATTAGAATATATGCCTCTTTCTGTTTTGCAGGGTAGGATCTAGAATATTTACTTTATTGAGTCAAAGACATTTTAGGAATTGGTCCTTTTTCGATTATATACTTTTGTATCTTTTCCTTTGTGCACTTTTGTAAGTTTTCCTTTTCTTATTTGGGTCGACCCTAGAAGGTCAAGCTGTCGAGCATATTAATAAGGCTCCTTCCAGCATTGTAGTTCAACAACCTTTTTGATATTAATAAAGATAGAACTTTTTCCCCAACAAGTTTCCTCTCAAGAATCTTGTACGCTTAGAATCTAGTTGAGACCAGCCCTCCTAGCTCTAAGTTTGTGATTTATCACGAGGTTCATCACCCCTCGTGTGGTTCACTTCACTCTTCCATCTTTTACCAACCAGAAAACCCCATCCAGAAGCCTAAGGTTGAGTTTCTCACCTAATCTTCTACAAACAGCCCACGCGCATACATTCTTGAATCAAGGCTTGTATCATTTTGGTATCAGAGCTTAAAGCTCCTAAACCAGGTTGTTTCTATCCTTTAGCTTGTTTTGTTTTTAGTTCTTGCATTAGTTTAAGTTGCATTCAAGAAAAATCAAAAAAATAACATCAAACTCCAAACCGAGTGCATCTAGCCTTCTATGTGTATCACTAGGGTTTAGATCCACTTTTGCATTACCATTCACGTTTTCCTTTTTGTTTAAATCATATTTTCTTTATTTTTAAGTTAAATTAAAAAGAAAAGAAAAAGAAAATAGGAAAAATACCAAAGGAATTCGAATTGGACAGCTAGCACAAGTTGTCAAGAAAGTTTCCTTTTTTCTCAAATCTTCATATCTTTGAATTTCCAATTCTCAGATTTTTTCCTTTTTGCAAAATTTCCGAATCCTTATAAAAATAAAACCCTCCTAATAACTTAGGAGCATCCTAACTTGTCTTCTTTCTTTGTAGCACACAATGGCAGAAGAAAATAGAGAAGCAACCGAAGCAATGATGGCCATGTTCACCACACTCCAAACACAACTTGCATCCATAGGCGAGAGGTTGGAGCGCGTGGAAAGACCGGTGAGATTCCAGGGCATAAGGCACGTGAGAGCTGAGCAAGACCGTCCTCAGGGTCCTGAGCACCTTAGGACACGGCAGGAACCCCAGCCAGATGGAGATGAGGACACACAACCTCATAACTATCACCATAGGCCGACAGGACCTCCACGGCAACCAGAGGCGGAAGATGATGGCTTTGAGCCATATGGTCTTCACCAGAGACCAAGAATGCCTCCTAGACATCATGAGGATGGGGATGAACACACCTACAACCGGGTAAATCATCCTGATGTTAAGCTAACTCCTCCTAGTTTTGCAGGAAAAGTAGACCCCGAGGCTTACCTAGATTGGGAAAGAAGAATGGATCATATCTTTGATCATTACAACCAACCAGGGCCTAGGAGAGTCTCAATGGCAGTAGCACAACTCACGGACAATGCCCTCATCTGGTGGGATCGTGAGGTATCTGACAGAAGGAGGAAGAGAATGACGCCCATAGACTAATGGGTCGACATGAAAGACCTCATGCGACAAAGGTTTGTTCCACCTTACTTTCATAGAGACTTGTAACGTCGTTTTCGTACTCTTAAGCAGGGTACTAGATCAGTAGAGGAGTACTATGAAGAGTTCGAGAAGCTAAGGAACAGATTGGAGCTCAATGATGATGAAGAAGCATTGATTGCACAACTATTGGATGGACTCCAAGAAAGAATCAGCCGCAAGGTGGAAAGGCAAATCTACAATGACTTCAAAGACTTGTTCCACCTATCTGTCCAGGCTGAGCAGCACATCAAACTTAAGAGCCAAGACATCCATAGCAAGCCTAAGACACCTTGGGCACCAAGCAACATGCCCAAGCCCGTAGACAAAGGCAAGAGCATAGAGATTGAGTCAAGGTTCAAGAGCAAGCCTCATGAACCCATCCGTGACCAGAGAGAGCATTGTAAGTCTTCTAACCCTCAAAGATCACGTGACATCACTTGTTTCAAGTGTAGGGGTCGTGGACACATCTCAAGGGAGTGCCCAAACAACCGGGTCATGTTGATTATGGAGGCTGGAGAATATGAGTCCCAAGATGAAGAGGACTATGAACCAGAAGAGGAGTATGGTGACATGGAGTACCCTGATGTGGGGGAAGTGCTGGTCACTAGACGCATCCTCAGTGCAATGGTGGATCCTTCAGAGACCATCCAAAGGGAGAACATCTTCCACAGCCGTTGCACCATCAAGGGCAAGGTATGTAACCTCATCATAGATGGTGGTTCTTGCACTAATGTTGCTAGTGCATATATGGTTGATAAGCTAGGTTTAGAGAAGACAAGGCATCCTCGACCATATAGACTGAGATGGCTAGATGACAAAGTGGAGCTCAAGATCTATGAGCAAGTCACTGTGCCATTCAGTGTGGGCAAGTACCAGGACCAAGTCGTGTGCGACGTGGTGCCCATGCAAGCTGGCCATCTTCTGCTAGGAAGACCATGACAGTTTGACAAAGAGACCAGGCATGATGGCCGAACCAATCTCTACACTTTTGTGCATGACAAAAGAAAAGTCAGCTTGGCTCCTCTTACACCTGCCCAGGTACATGAGCTACAACTCCAAATGAGTAAGGAAAAGAAACTTATCAAGTCTAATTTTCTTATTCAACCAAGCCATGTCCGGAGAGCTTTAGCCTCGAAGGATTTAATGTTACTAATGGTTTTCAAGGAAGTGTTGAATGTAGAAAAGGAACAGGTAGAGCTACCTCCTGAAGTAGCAACTCTCCTCAACAAGTTCCAGGATGTATTTCCAGAGGAGATACCAGCAGGCTTGCCTCCTTTACGTGGCATAGAACACCAGATTGATCTAGTGCCCGGAGCAGCCCTGCCCAACCGGCCAGCCTACCGGATGAGTCCAGAGGAGTCCAAGGAGCTTGAGAAGCAAGTCAAGGAGCTCCTGGAGAAAGGATATGTTCGAGAGAGCCTCAGTCCATGTGCCGTACCAGTGCTACTAGTTCCCAAGAAGGATGGGACTTGGCGCATGTGCCTGGACTGCCAAACAATCAACAACATCACAGTCAAGTACCGGCATCCAATACCACAGCTGGATGACATGCTAGATGAGCTGAGTGGAGCCACGGTCTTCTCCAAGATAGACCTCAAGAGTGGATACTACCAGGTCAGGATGAAAGAAGGTGATGAATGGAAGACTGCTTTCAAGACAAAGCAAGGGCTCTACGAGTGGACAGTCATGCCATTTGGCTTGACTAATGCCTCAAGCACCTTCATGCGCCTTATGAACCAAGTTCTTAGGGCGTACATCAGTAACTTTGTAGTAGTTTACTTTGATGACATCTTGGTTTATAGTAAGTGCCTACGGGAACACCTCACACATCTTGAGATGGTACTTAAAACCCTTCGACAAGAAGAGCTTTATGCCAATCTCAAGAAGTGCACCTTTTGTACTGATAAGATTGTCTTTTTAGGTTTTGTTGTAAGTTCACACGGCCTACAGGTTGATGAAGAGAAGATTCGAGCCATACAAGAATGGCCAACACCAGGCAACATCAGCCAAGTAAAGAGCTTCCACGCACTGGCCAGCTTCTATAGGAAATTCGTGCCAAACTTCAGCAGTATTGCCTCACCCCTGACAGCAGTAGTGAAGAAGAACATGGGATTCAGCTGGGGGGAAGCTCAGGAGAAGGCATTCCAGGCCTTGAAGGACAGCCTTACACATGCACCAGTGCTAGTCCTGCCCGACTTCCACAAGACGTTTGAAGTGGAGTGTGATGCCTCTGGAATAGGCATAGGAGCAGTGCTAACCCAAGGAGGGAGACCAGTGGCATACTTCAGTGAGAAGCTAGGTGGTGCCTCACTGAACTACTCCACTTATGACAAGGAGTTTTATGCCCTTGTCCGAGCATTGGAGACTTGGCAACATTACTTGCTGTCCAAGGAGTTTGTGATCCACATTGATCATGAGACTTTCAAACAGCTCAGAGGGCAAACCAATCTCAAGAGGAGACATGTCGGGTGGATGGAGTTCATAGAGACCTTCCCGTACGTCATCAAGTACAAGAACGGCAAAGACAATGTGGTAGCCGATGCACTATGAAGGAGGTTTGCCTTGATATCAACCATTGAGGCAAAGGTCCTAGGATTTGAGCACATCAATGACCTATACAAGGATGATCCTGACTTTGCTGAGAGTTACAAGGAGTGTGGCACAAGGAGTCATGGTAAGTTCTACATCCATGAGGGATTCTTGTTCCGAGAAAGAAGGCTGTGCATCCCACAGGGATCACTAAGGGAGCTTATCATCCGAGAAGCTCATGGAGGAGGACTCATGGGCCACTTTGGTGTCGACAAGACTCTAGCAGTGGTCAAGGAGCACTTCTACTGGCCACACATCAAGAGGACAGTAGAAGCTCATTGTGCAAGGTGCATCACTTGCAAGAAGGCAAAGTCCCGAGTGCAACCTCACAGGTTTTATCTCCCACTGCATCCCACTTTGTTCTAGGACTGCCAAAGATCAACCACAAAGATGCAATCTTTGTAGTGGTGGACAGATTCTCCAAGATGGCACACTTCATTCCGTGTGCCAATGTCAATGATGCCATGCAAACAGCCGAGCTGTTCTTCAGGGAGATAGTACGGCTTCATGGAGTGCCAAGGACCATCGTATCAGACAGGGACACCAAATTCCTCAGCCATTTCTGGAGGACCCTTTGGAGGAAGCTAGGCACGAAGCTACTCTTCTCTACCACCTGCCATCCTCAAACCGATGGCCAAACTGAAGTTGTCAACAGGACACTATCAACTCTTCTCAGGACTACACTAGGGAAGAGCCTAAAGACTTGGGTGGAGTGCTTGCCATTCATAAAGTTCGCTTACAACCGAGCCGTGCACTCAGCAACCAAGAAGACACCCTTTGAAGTAGTATACGGCTTCAACCCTCTCACCCCATTGGAGCAAACGCCACTACCACCAGCTGAGATGACCAACCTCAATGGAGCATCCAAGGCAGAGTTCATAAGGAGGTTACACCAGAAGGAAGCAGAAAACTTGGAGAAGAGGACCGGACAGTACGTGACTCATGCCAACAAGGGAAGAAAGGAGGTGATCTTTCAACCAGGCGATTGGGTGTGGCTACACCTACGACAGCAGAGGTACCCAAACTTGAGGAGTTCCAAGCTAGCACCAAGAGGAGATGGACCATTCAGAGTACTCGAGAGGATCAACAACAACGCCTACCAGATCGAGCTGCCAGGTGAGTTTAATGTGTCCAATACGTTCAATGTTACTGACTTAGCCCCTTTCCATGTAGATGAACCAGTTTTGAGGACAAAACCTACTGAAGAGGGAGGGGATGATGAGGACATCAGGTCGTACATCCAGCCAGGAGACCAGACTGGCCGACCAGGAAGCTTGCCCGAGACAGCCGGGCTATCTGGCACCCCTGCCGGTCCAAGCAGTACCGCCGGACCCTCGACCACAAGGACCAGAGCAACCAGCATTGCCGGCGGAGAGGCCCAAGCTTCCGGCACACTTGGTGGCGGCGTGGATGACACCGCCGGTCCCTCTGGTGATGCCGCCAACTCCGGGATCAACTTGGCCGGTCCTGAAGGCATTCTGGCCAGTACCTCGCACAATGCAGCCGGTACAGCTTATCCAGCCGAGTACACGCGCATTTCCACTTCTACACAAGAGGACTCGGACCAAATGAGCTACCAGCTCCAGGACATGCACTTAGAGGAAGTATCTACACCAGTGGAACCTCAAGGAGCAATGACAAGAAGCAGATCAAGGGCACTCTTCCACAAATTCAGCTTATGGGTCGACAAGCTCCTAGAGGAAGATCGACTAAGGACAATGGGCCAAAAATGCAAAGAAGAGTCCAATGGCTTCTCAACAACACAATGGACATCAGAGACTTGGTGATGAGGACATCAGGTCGTACCTCCAGCCAGGAGACCAGACTGGCCGACCAGGAAGCTTGCCCGAGACAGCCGGGCCATCTGGCACCCCTGCCGGTCTAAGCAGTACCGCCGGACCCTCGACCAATAGGACCAGAGCAACCAGCATTGCCGGCGGAGAGGCCCAAGCTTCCGGCACACTTGGTGGGGACGTGGATGACACCGCCGGTCCCCTTGGTGATGCCACCAACTCGGGGATCAACTTGGCCGGTCTTGAAGGCATTCCGGCAAGTACCTCGCACAGTCCAGCCGGTACAGTAGATCCAGCCGAGTGCACGAGCAATTAACCTTCCACACAAGGAAACTCGGACCAGATAAGCTACCAGCTTCAGGACATGCATCTAGAGGAAGTATCCACACCAGTAGTGCCACCAGGAACAATGACAAGAAGCAGATCAAGGGCACTCTTCCACACATTCAGCTTATGGGTGGACAAGCTCCTAGAGGAAGATCAGCTAAAGACAATGGGCCAAAAGAGCAAAGTAGAGTCCAAAGGCTTCTCAAAAACACAAGGAACATCAGAGACTTGGGCTCTAGTGGCAAGAGAGGTCAGGGCCCAAAGATTCTTAACCCTACTCCAAGTCGAAGACTAGGAGCAAGGCGCGTGCATGCCACAAGGACGGCCACCTTCCATTTCTTGGGCATGAGGTAAGTTAAGGTAAGTTTCAATTCGAATATATGCCTCTTTCTGTTTTGCAGGGTAGGATCGAGAATATTTACTTTATTGAGTCAAAGACATTTTCGGAATAGGTCCTTTTTTTGATTATACACTTTTGTATCTTTTCCTTTGTGCACTTTTGTAAGTTTTCTTTTTCTTATTTGGGTCGACCCTAGAAGGTCAAGCTGTCGAGCATATTAATAAGGCTCCTTCCACATTGTAGTTCGACAACCTTTTTAATATTAATAAAGATAGAACTTTTTCCCCAACAAGTTTTCTCTCAAGAATCTTGTGCGCTTAGAATCTAGTTGAGACCAGCCCTCCTAGCTCTAAGTTTGTGATTTATCACGAGGTTCATCACCCCTTGTGTGGTTCACTTCACCCTTCCATCTTTTACCAACCAGAAAACCCCCATCTAGAAGCCTAAAGTTGAGTTTCTCACCTAATCTTCTACAAACTGCCCATGCGCATCCAAGCCTTGAATCGAGGCTTGTATCATTTTGGTATCAGAGATTAAAGCTCCTCAACCAGGTTGTTTCTATCCTTTTTCTTGTTTTGTTTTTAGTTCTTGCATTAGTTTAAGTCGCATTCACGAAAAATCAAAAAAACAACATCAAACTCCAAACCGAGTGCATCTAGCCTTCTACGTGTATCACTAGAGTTTAGATTCACTTTTGCATTGCCATTCACGTTTTCCTTTTTGTTTAAATCATATTTCCTTTATTTTTAGGTTTAATTAAAAAGAAAAGAAAAAGAAAATAGAAAAGATACTAAACGAATTCGAATTGGACAGCTAGCACAAGTTGTCAAGAAAGTTTCCTTTTTTCAAATCTTCATATCTTTGAATTTCCAATTCTCAGATGTTTTCCTTTTTGCAAATTTTCGAATCCCTATAAAAAGAAAACCCTCCTAATAATTTAGGAGCATCCTAACTTGTCTTCTTTATTTGTAGCACACAATGGCAGAAGAAAACAGAGAAGCAACCGAAGCCGTGATGGCCATGTTCACCACACTCCAAACACAACTCGCATCCATAGGCGAGAGGTTGGAGCGTGTGGAAAGACCAATGAGATTCCAGGCCATAAGGCACGTGAGAGCTGAGCAAGACCGTCCTGAGGGTCCTGAGCACCTTAGGACACGGCACGAACAGGAGGAACCCCAGCTAGATGGAGATGAGGACACACGACCTCATAACTATCACCATAGGCCGAGAGGACCTCCACGGCAACCAGAGGCAGAAGATGATGGCTTTGAGCCACATGGTCTTCACCAGAGACCAAGAATGCCTCCTAGACATCATGAGGACGGAGATGAACATGCCTATAACCGGGTAACTCATCCTGATGTTAAGCTAACTCCTCCAAGTTTTGCAGGAAAAGTGGACCCCGAGGCTTACCTAGATTGGGAGAGAAGAATGGATCATATCTTTGATCATTACAACCAACCAGGAGCTAGGAGAGTCTCAATGGCAGTAGCACAACTCACGTACAATGCCCTCATCTGGTGGGATCGTGAGGTATCTGACAGAAGGAGGAAGAGAATGAGACCCGTAGACTCATGGGTCGACATGAAAGACCTCATGCGACAAAGGTATGTTCCACCTTACTTTCATAGGGATTTGCAACGACGTTTTCGTACTCTTAAGCAGGGTACCAGATCAGTAGAGGAGTACTATGAAGAGTTCGAGAGGTTAAGGAACAGATTGGAGCTCAATGATGATGAAGAAGCATTGATGGCGCAATTCTTGGATGGACTCCAAGAAAGGATCAGCTGCAAGGTGGAAAGGCAAATCTACAACGACTTCAAGGACTTGTTCCACCTATCTGTGCAAGCTGAACAGCACATCAAACGTAAGAGCCAAGACATCCGCAGCAAGCCTAAGACACCTTGGGCACCAAGCAACATGCCTAAGACAGTGGACAAAGGCAAAAGCATAGAGATCGAGTCAAGGTTCAAGAGCAAGCCTCCTGAACCCACCCGTGACCAGAGAGAGCCTGGTAAGTCTTCTAACCCTCAAAGATCACGTGACATCACTTGTTTCAAGTGTAGGGGTCGTGGACACATCTTAAGGGAGTGCCCAAACAACCGGGTCATGTTGATTACGGAGGCTGGAGAAAATGAGTCCCAAGATGAAGAGGACTATGAACCAGAAGAGGAGTATGGTGACATTAAGTACCCTGATGTGGGGGAAGTGCTGGTCACTAGACACATCCTCAGTGCAATGGTGGATCCTTCAGAGACCATCCAAAGGGAGAACAACTTCCACAGCCGTTGCACCATCAAGGGCAAGGTATGTAACCTCATCATAGATGGTGGTTCTTGCACTAATGTTGCTAGTGCATATATGGTTGATAAGCTAGGTCTAGAGAAAACAAGGCAGCCTCGACCATATAGACTGAGATGGCTGGATGACAAAGTGGAGCTCAAGATCCATGAGCAAGTCACTGTGCCATTCGGTGTGGGCAAGTACCAAGACCAAGTCGTGTGCGACGTGGTGCCCATGCAAGCTGGCCATCTTCTGCTAGGAAGACCATGTCAGTTTGACAAAGAGTCCAAGCATGATGGCCGAACCAATCTCTACACTTTTGTGCATGACAAAAGAAAGGTCAGCTTGGCTCCTCTTACACCTGCCCAGGTACATGAGCTACAACTCCAAATGAGTAAGGAAAAGAAACTTATCAAGTCTAATTTTCTTATTCAACCAAGCCATGTCCGGAGAGCTTTAGCCTCGAAGGATTTAATGTTACTAATGGTTTTCAAGGAAGTGTTGAGTGTAGAAAAAGGACAGGTAGAGCTACCTCCTGAAGTAGCAACTCTCCTCAACAAGTTCCAGGATGTATTTCCAGAGGAGATACCAGCAGGCTTGCCTCCTTTACGTGGCATAGAACATCAGATTGATCTAGTGCCCGGAGCAGCCCTGCCCAACCAGCCAGCCTACCGGATGAGTCCAGAGGAGTCCAAGGAACTTGAGAAGCAAGTCAAGGAGCTCCTGGAGAAAGGATATATTCGAGAGAGCCTCAGTCCATGTGCTGTACCAGTGCTACTAGTGCCCAAGAAGGATGGGACTTGGCGCATGTGCGTGGACTGCCGAGCAATCAACAACATCACAGTCAAGTACCGGCATCCAATACCACGGCTGGATGACATGATAGATGAGCTGAGTGGAGCCACGGTCTTCTCTAAGATAGACCTCAAGAGTGGATACCACCAGGTCAGGATGAAAGAAGGTGATGAATGGAAGACTGCTTTGAAGACAAAGCAAGGGCTCTACGAGTGGACAGTCATGCCATTTGGCTTGACTAATGCCCCAAGCACCTTCATGCGCCTTATGAACCAAGTTCTTAGGGCGTACATCAGTAAGTTTGTAGTAGTTTACTTTGATGACATCTTGGTTTATAGTAAGTGCCTACGGGAACACCTCACACATCTTGAGATGGTACTTAAAACCCTTCGACAAGAAGAGCTTTATGCCAATCTCAAGAAGTGCACCTTTTGTACTGATAAGCTTGTCTTTTTAGGTTTTGTTGTAAGTTCACAGGGCCTACAGGTTGATGAAGAGAAGATTCGAGCCAAACAAGAATGGCCAACACCAGGAAAATCAGCCAAGTAAGGAGCTTCCACGGACTGGCCAGCTTCTATAGGAGATTCGTGCCGAACTTCAGCAGTATTGCCTCACCACTGACGGCAGTAGTGAAAAAGAACGTGGGATTCAGCTGGGGAGAAGCTCAGGAGAAGGCATTCAAGGCCTTGAAGGAGAGCCTTACACATGCACCAGTGCTAGTCCTGCCCGACTTCAACAAGACGTTTGAAGTAGAGTGTGATGCCTCTGGAATAGGCATAGGAGCAGTGCTAACCCATGGAGGGAGGCCAGTGGCATACTTCAGAGAGAAGCTAGGAGGTGCCTCACTGAACTACCCCACTTATGACAAGGAGCTTTATGCCCTTGTCCTAGCATTACTTGCTGTCCAAGGAGTTTGTGATCCACACTGATCATGAGACTCTCAAACACCTCAGAGGGCAAACCAAGCTCAAGAAGAGACATGCCAAGTGGATGGAGTTCATAGAGACCTTTCCGTACGTCATCAAGTACAAGAAGGGCAAAGACAATGTGGTAGCCGATGCACTATCAAAGAGGTTTGCCTTGATATCAACCATGGAGGCAAAGGTCCTAGGATTCGAGCACATCAAGGACCTATACAAGGATGATTCTGACGTTGCTGAGAGCTACAAGGAGTGTGGCACAGGGACTCATGGCAAGTTCTACATCCATGAGGGATTCTTGTTCCGAGAAAGAAGGTTGTGCATACCACAAGGATCATTAAGGGAGCTTATCATCCGAGAAGCTCATGGAGGAGGACTCATGGGCCACTTTGGTGTCGACAAGACTCTAGCAGTGGTCAAGGAGCACTTCTACTGGCCACACATCAAGAGGACAGTAGAAGCTCATTGTGCACGATGCATCACTTGCAAGAAGGCAAAGTCCCGAGTGCAACCTCATGGGTTGTATCTCTCACTGCCCATACCCACACATCCATGGTGATGAGGACATCAGGTCGTACATCCAGCAAGGAGACCAGACTGGCCGACCAGGAAGCTTGCCCGAGACAGCAGGACCATCCGGCGCGCCTGCCGGACCAGACAGTACCGCCGGACCTTCGACCTATAGGACCAGACCGGTCAACATCGCCGGCGGAGAGGCCCAAGCTTCCGGCACACTTGGTGGGGACGTGAATGACACCGCCGGTCCCCCTGATGACACCGCCGACTCCGGGATCAACTTGGCCGGTCCTGAAGTCATTCCGGCCAGTACCACGCACAATCCAGCCGGTACAGGCCATCCAGCCGAGTACACGCACACTTCCACTTCTACACAAGAGGACTCGGACCAAATGAGCTACCAGCTCCAGGAAATGCACTTAGAGGAAGTATCTACACTAGTGGTACCTCCAGGAGCAATGACAAGAAGCAGATCAAGAGCACTCTTCCACAAATTCAGCTTATGGGTCGACAAGCTTCTAGAGGAAGAGCAGCTAAGGACAATGGGCCAGAAGAGCAAATTAGAGTCCAATGGCTTCTCAACAACACAAGGAACATCAGAGACTTGGGCTTTAGTGGCAAGAGAGGTCAGGGCCCAAAGATATTTAACCCTACTCCAAGTCGAAGACTAGGAGCAAGGCGCGTGCATGCCACAAGGACGGCCACCTTCCATTTCTTGGCCGTGAGGTGAGTTAAGGTAAGTTTACATTCGAATATATGCCTCTTTCTGTTTTGCAGGGTAGGATCTAGTTGCTTTACATTTTTGAGTCAAGAACATTTTAGGAATAGGTCCTTTTTCGGTTATGCACTTTTGTATCTTTTCCTTTTGTGCACTTTTGTAAACTTTCCTTTTTCCTTTATTTGTGTCGACCCTAGAAGGTCAAGCTGCTGAGCATATTAGTAAGGCTCCTTCCAGCATTGTAGTTCGACAACCTTTTTGATTATTAATAAAGTAGAACTTTTTCCCTACAAGTTTTCTCTCTAAGAATCTTGTGCGCTTAGAACCTAGTTGAGACCAGCCCTCCTAGCTCTAAATTTGTGATTTATCACGAGGTTCATCACCCCTCGTGTGGTTCACTTCACCCTTCCATCGTTTACCAACCAGAAAACCCCTATCCAGAAGCCTAAGGTTGAGTTTCTCACCTAATCTTCTACAAACAGCCCACGCGCATACATCCTTGAATCAAGGCTTGTATCATTTTGGTATCAGAGCTTAAAGCTCCTAAACCAGGTTGTTTCTATCCTTTTGCTTGTTTTGTTTTGTGTTCTTGCATTAGTTTAAGTCGCATTCAAGAAAAATCAAAAAAATTACCTCAAACTCCAAACCGAGTGCATCTAGCCTCCTACGTGTATCACTAGGGTTTAGATTCACTTTTTGCATTGCATACACGTTTTCCTTTTTGTTTAATTCATATTTCCATTAGTTTTAAGTTAAATTAAAAAGAAAACAAAAAGAAAAGAAAAGAAAATAGGAAAATACACAAAAGAATTCAAATTGGACAGCTAGCACAAGTTGTCTAGGAAGTTTCCTTTTTTTCGAATTTCCTTTCCTTAGGATTTTCCTTTTGCATTTTTTTCAAATCCCATATAAAAAGAAACTCTCCTAATAATTTAGGAGCACCCTAATTATCTTCTTTCTTTGTAGCACACCATGGGAGAAGAGAATAGAGACGCAGCTGAAGCCATGATGGCCATGTTCACCACACTCCAAACACAACTCGCATCCATAGGCGAGAGGTTGGAGCGCGTGGAGAGACCAGTAAGATTCCAGGCCATAAGGCACGTGAGAGCTGAGACAGATCGTCCTGAGGGTCCTGAGTACCTTAGGACACGACACGAACAGGAGGAACCCCAGCCAGATGGAGATGAGGACACGCAACCTCATAACTATCACCATAGGCCGAGAGGACCTCCACGGCAACCAGAGGCAGAAGATGATGGCTTTGGGCCATATGGTCTTCACCAGAGACCAAGAATGCCTCCTAGACGTCATGAGGATGGAGATGAACACACCTATAACCGGGTAATTCATCCTGATGTTAAACTAACTCCTCCAACTTTTGCAGGAAAAGTAGACCCCGAGGCTTACCTAGATTGGGAGAAGCGAATGGATCATATCTTTGATCACTACAACCAACCAAGACCTAGGAGAGTCTCAATGGCAGTAGCACAACTCACGGACAATGCCCTCATCTGGTGGGATCGTGAGGTATCTGACAGAAGGAGGAAGAGAATGAGACCCGTAGACTCATGGGTCGACATGAAAGACCTCATGCGACAAAGGTATGTTCCACCTTACTTTCATAGGGATTTGCAACGACGTTTTCGTACTCTTAAGCAGGGTACCAGATCAGTAGAGGAGTACTATGAAGAGTTCGAGAGGTTAAGGAACAGATTGGAGCTCAATGATGATGAAGAAGCATTGATGGCGCAATTCTTGGATGGACTCCAAGAAAGGATCAGCTGCAAGGTGGAAAGGCAAATCTACAACGACTTCAAGGACTTGTTCCACCTATCTGTGCAAGCTGAACAGCACATCAAACGTAAGAGCCAAGACATCCGCAGCAAGCCTAAGACACCTTGGGCACCAAGCAACATGCCTAAGACAGTGGACAAAGGCAAAAGCATAGAGATCGAGTCAAGGTTCAAGAGCAAGCCTCCTGAACCCACCCGTGACCAGAGAGAGCCTGGTAAGTCTTCTAACCCTCAAAGATCACGTGACATAACTTGTTTCAAGTGCAGGGGACGTAGACACATCTCAAGGGAGTGCCCAAACAACCGAGTCATACTGATTACGAGGCAGGAGAATATGAGTCCCAAGATGAAGAGGACTATGAGCCAGAAGGAGAACATGGTGACATTGAGTACCCTGATGTGTGGGAAGTGCTGGTCACTAGACGTATCCTCAGTGCAATGGTGGATCCTTCAGAGACCATCCAAAGGGAGAACATCTTCCACAGCCGTTGCACCATCAAAGAAAAGGTATGTAACCTCATCATAGATGGTGGTTCTTGCACTAACGTTGCTAGTGCGTATATGGTTGATAAGCTAGGTCTAGAGAGGACACGGCATCCTCGACCATATAGACTGAGATGGCTCGATGACAAAGTGGAGCTCAAGATTCATGAGCAAGTCACTGTGCCATTCAGTGTGGGCAAGTACCAAGACCAGGTCGTGTGCGACGTGGTGCCCATGCAAGCTGGCCATCTTCTACTAGGAAGACCATGGCAGTTTGACAAAGAGACCAGGCATGATGGCCGAACCAATCTATACACCTTCGTGCATGACAAGAGAAAGGTCAGCCTAGCTCCTCTTACACCTGCCCAAGTACATGAGCTACAACTCCAAATGAGTAAGGAAAAGAAACTTGTCAAGTCTAACTTTCTTATTCAACCTAGTCATGTCCGGAGAGCTTTAGCCTCGAAGGACTTAATGTTACTAATGGTTTTCAAGGAAGTGTTGAGTATAGAACAGGGACAGGTAGAGCTACCTCATGAAGTAGCAACACTCCTCAACAAATTCCAGGATGTATTTCCAGAGGAGATACCAGCAGGCTTGCCTCCTTTACGTGGCATAGAACATCAGATTGATCTAGTGCCCGGAGCAGCCCTGCCCAACCAGCCAGCCTACCGGATGAGTCCAGAGGAGTCCAAGGAACTTGAGAAGCAAGTCAAGGAGCTCCTGGAGAAAGGATATATTCGAGAGAGCCTCAGTCCATGTGCTGTACCAGTGCTACTAGTGCCCAAGAAGGATGGGACTTGGCGCATGTGTGTGGACTGCCGAGCCATCAACAACATCACAGTCAAGTATAGGCATCCAATACCACGACTGGATGACATGCTAGATGAGCTGAGTGGAGCCACGGTCTTCTTCAAGATAGACCTCAAAAGTGGATACCACCAGGTAAGAATGAAGGAAGGTGATGAGTGGAAAACCGCTTTCAAGACAAAGCAAGGACTCTACGAGTGGACAGTCATGCCATTTGGCTTGACTAATGCCCCAAGCACCTTCATGCGCCTTATGAACCAAGTTCTTAGGGCGTACATCAGTAAGTTTGTGGTAGTTTATTTTGATGACATACTTGTTTATAGTAAGTGCCTACCGGAACACCTCACACATCTTGAGCTGGTCCTTAAAACCCTTCGACAAGAAGAGCTTTATGCCAATCTCAAGAAGTGCACCTTTGTACTGATAAGCTTGTCTTTTTAGGTTTTGTTGTGAGTTCACAGGGCCTACAGGTTGATGAGGAGAAGATTCGAGCCATACAAGAATGGCCAACACCAGGAAACATCAGCCAAGTAAGGAGCTTCCACGGACTGGCCAGCTTCTATAGGAGATTCGTGCCCAACTTCAGCAGTATTGCCTCGCCACTGACGGCAGTAGTGAAGAAGAACGTGGGATTCAGCTGGGGAGAAGCTCAGGAGAAGGCATTCCAGGCCTTGAAGGACAGCCTTACACACGCACCAGTGCTAGTCCTTCCCGACTTCAACAAGACGTTTGAAGTGGAGTGTGATGCCTCTGGAATAGGCATAGGAGCAGTGCTAACCCAAGGAGGGAGACCAGTGGCAAACTTCAGTGAGAAGCTAGGTGGTGCCTCACTGAACTACCCCACTTATGACAAGGAGCTTTATGCCCTTGTCCGAGCATTGGAGACTTGGCAGCATTACTTGCTGTCCAAGGAGTTTGTGATCCACACTGATCACGACACTCTCAAACACCTTAGAGGGCAAACCAATCTCAAGAGGAGACATGCCACGTGGATGGAGTTCATAGAGACCTTCCCGTACATCATCAAGTACAAGAAGGGCAAAGACAATGTGGTAGCCGATGCACTATCAAGGAGGTTTGCCTTGATATCAACCATGGAGGCAAAGGTCCTAGGATTCGAGCACATCAAGGATCTATACAAGGATGATCCTGACCTTGCTGAGAGCTACAAGGAGTGTGCTAAGTATTGACATAGGAAAATCAAATAAGACCTATCTTGACCTACAAGGCAAGTGTGAGCACGAAAATTCAGTTTGAATAACAAAGGAAATGAAAAAGGAGGGAGTTATTATTAACCACATGGTTAAAATGGTTAAATAGCTACCTTGGGAGAAGAATCAAGGTGGAAACAGTCATGCCTGCTGCACACAGTCTTGGTAACCACACCAAACAGATGCCTGCTGCACACAGTCTTGGTAACCACACCAAACAGTCATGCCTACTGTCTCCTCTCTTCTCATTGGTTGTTGACAGGCTCCTCCTCTATTCAAACTCATCCACAAGTTTGAATTCGTTTTCTTTTGTGTTCACATTGTAAATCCTCTATAAAAGGGCTGTAAAGACTCAATGTATGAATATACTCTTAGGAGATTCTTCTCCAGAAGTCTAAGACATTTTCTCATCTTCTCATGCTTTTCTTTGAGTTTCTGGATTCAATTCTTCACATTTCTCCTCTCTAATCTCAATATTCTTTCATGGTATCAGAGCATAAGATCATTTTCTTATATTTTCTACTCAAATCTCTCAGTTTCTAATCTAAAATTCTGTCAAAAATCTCTCAGCTTTTAAACTAAAAACTCACAGTTTTATTCAACCATAAAAGCTGCCTCCTTTGAGCTCTTCAAAGCCTAACAATGGAGGATACAGTTCAAATCAGTTCCAGCCTGAAACCTACGGTGATACCAGTAGTTCTCAAAGGCTTGAACTACACATTATGGTCAAGAACCATCAAGACAGCCATTTGTGGCAAAGGACTTTGGAATTACATCTTGGAGGATAATACTCCATCTATAGATGATCCAAAGGAGAAGAAGGATGAGGCAACAAGAAAAGAAGAAGCTAGGTGGTTCCAAGAAGATCAATCAGTCCTTGAATTCCTCCAAAATTCATTGGACCCATCCATTCTTGAAGCTTATTCACATTGTGAAACCGCCAAGTCTCTTTGGGACACTCTCAAGAGGGTGTATGGGGATATTTCAAACCTCAGCCGTGTGTATGAGGTTAAGAAGGCTCTCAATGATCTACACCAAGAGGATATGGAGTTCACAAAGTTCCTAGGCAAGTTCCAATCAACATGGTCCGAGCTTGACATGTTGAGACCAAGTTCTATGGATCCAAAGGTGCTTAATGAAAGGAAGGAACAAGACAAGATATTTGGGCTCCTTCTCAACCTAAATCCAGCCTTTAAGGATGTGATTAAGTCCATCCTAAGAGAGCCAAAACTCCCTGATTTCGAAGAGGTGTGCTCACGGATTCAGAAGGAGCAAGGCAACATTCGTTTGTTTGGTGGAAAAGGAGAACTAGTCATGGCCAACAAGAGCGTGTTTAAGCAAGAGGGTAGGAAGAGTGTGATGTGTGAACATTGTAAGAGGAATGGCCACATCAAGGACAAGTGCTGGATACTTCATCCTCATCTCAATCCAAACCGGTTCAAGGATTCAAAGGCTAACATCTCTCAAAAGGTTGTGACTGAACAGGCAAGTTCAACCAACCAAGGAGGGGAGGTAGCTATGAATGTATCCATGGAGTATGCTAAGAAGAGTGACTTGGAGGATCTCATCAAGGCCTATGCCTCAAAACTCTCCGGTATCTCACTCTACTCCCATAAATTGCTTGATAAACCGGATCATAAGTTGGTAGTGGATTCGGGTGCTTCTCACCATATGATTAGAAATGCTAGGTTGTTAAAGAACATTGAACCATGTCTAGGACAAGTAACTATAGCTGATGGTAAGAGTATTCCAATTGAAGGAACCGGAAAATTAAGACTATTTCACAAAGAAAGTACTGCTTTCTTTGTACCTAAGTTTAAGTCTAACCTAGTTTCGGTCAAAAGGGCTACTAAAGACCTGAATTGCAATGTTACTTTTGGACCTAACAATTTTTACTTTCACGATATTAAGAGTGGTAAGATACTTGGAAGTGGTGGGACTCAAAATGAGCTCTATGTTCTTGAGGACACTCCTCCAAGCAATTCGGATTCCTTAGCTTTCAAATCCTGTGTTTTTGCTAATAAAGATGTTTTATGGCATGCTAGATTAGGACATCCTCATGCTCGTGCTTTAAGCTTAATAATGCCTAATGTTGCTTATGATCACTCAGTTTGTGAGGCTTGTATCCTTGGCAAACATTGTCGTGTTGTTTTCCCTAAATCGTCTACCATTTATGAGCATTGCTTTGATTTAGTACATTCCGATGTTTGGACCTCACCTTGCATGTCTAGAGATAGGAATAAATACTTTGTGACCTTTATAGATGAGAAATCAAAATATACATGGGTTACATTACTTCCATCTAAAGATAGGGTTTATGAGGCATTTATAAACTTTCATAATTATGTTACTAATCAATTCAATGCCAAGATCAAAGTGTTAAGATCAGATAATGGAGGGGAATACACAAGTCAAAGATTCAAAGCTCATTTAAACAAACATGGAATACTACATCAAACTAGCTGCCCACACACACCACAACAAAATGGAGTTGCTGAAAGGAAGAACCGACACTTAATGGAAGTAGCAAGATCCATGATGTTTCATACCAATGTTCCTAAAAGTTTTTGGGAGATGCAGTCTTGGTTGCTTGCTACCTCATCAATCGGATTCTAACCAAAGTCTTGCAAGACATATCCCCATTTGAGGTACTCAATAAAACTAAACCCTCCATTGATCATTTACGTGTATTTGGGTGTGTGTGCTTTGTGTATGTTCCAGGTGATCTAAGAAACAAGTTGGAGGCAAAGAGCATCAAGTGTATGTTCCTTGGATATTCGACAACACAAAAGGGTTATAAGTGTTATGATCCAAGCAACAACAGGACATATGTGTCTAGAGATGTCAAGTTCATAGAAGAACGAAGCTATTATGATCAGAAAGATTGGGAAGGATTGAAGGATCTCTCAAGGTCACCTTCTGATTTGGCTACGAGTTTGAGGTTTCTCTTGAATCATTTGGGAAATGATGTGCCAAAGGATTCAAGACACGAAGAAGAAAGAACCCCAAGTAGTTCACAAGATACCCAAGAGAATGAACAAGGGGTGGTAACTCAAGAACCAACTCCAATCCAAGAAGAAGCTATGGCCCAAAGCCAAGAACAAGTCAACTTGGAAGTGGATATAGAGGAACCTATTCACCAAATGGAAGAGGAAACGGTTGTAGAAGAAGCTGCAACACCTGTTCAGCAACTAAGGAGGAGTACTAGACTTAGGAAAGATCCATCCAATTGGGTAAACACTAGGGTCTTCTACAACAACCAGGCCGTGGCTCATCCCATACAAGCTGTTTGTTCCTCTTGACCTCTTGCCATCTAGTCATCAAGCATTCCTTGGAAAGATTGAACAAAGTCAGATTCCAAGGACTTAGCTAAGAGGAAGAAAGAAGAAGCTAAGAGGAAGAAAGAATGGTTAGATGCAGTAAGAGATGAGAAGGGAGCTATGGAAAGGAATCATACATGGGATATACAAGAACTTCCCAAAGGCAAGAAGGCTGTGAGTTCCAAATGGGTGTTCACCATCAAGTATAAGAGCAATGGGGACATAGAAAGGTACAAGGCACGTCTAGTTGCAAGAGGTTTCACTCAGACATATGGAGAGGACTATACTGATACCTTTGCACCAGTGGCTAAGCTACACACTGTAAGGGTTGTTCTTTCACTAGCTATGAATCTGACTTGGGACTTATGGCAAATGGATGTCAAGAACGCATTCCTACAAGGAGAACTTGAAGAGGAAGTGTATATGACTCCACCACCAGGCCTTGAAGATCTTTGCAAAGAGGGACAAGTTTTAAGACTTAGGAAGGCAATATATGGGTTGAAGCAGTCACCAAGGGCGTGGTATCACAAATTAAGCTCCACACTTACTGATAATGGGTTTAGGAAATCCCATTCAGATCATACTTTGTTCACTCGTCAAAACGCAAAAGGAATTGTGGTGGTCTTGGTTTATGTGGATGACCTTATCATCACAGGAGATGACAAGGAAGGAATTCAGTCCACAAAGGCCTTCTTAAACAGATCATTTGACATCAAAGATCTTGGAGAGTTGAAGTACTTCTTGGGTATTGAAGTGTGTCGGTCTCAGGAAGGGCTCTTTCTATCCCAGAGAAAGTATGCTCTTGATCTGTTGACAGACACAGGAAAGCTTGGTGCTAAACCAGCCAAAACTCCTCTTGAAGATGGCTACAAGGTCAACGGAAAGGGGGAGAAAGCTGATGAGTTATTTAAGGATGTTTCTCAGTATAGAAGACTAGTTGGGAAGTTGATCTACCTCACCCTAACACGACCAGACTTGTGTTTTGCTGTGAATCAAGTGAGTCAACATATGCAAAAACCTACTGTATATCATTGGAGCATGGTAGAAAGGATCCTTAGATACATCAAAGGATCTCCTGGTCAAGGCATATGGATGGGCAAGAATGGGAACACTGATATTGTCGGATATTGTGATGCGGATTGGGCTGGTGATAGGGTCGATAGGAAATCAACCACAGGGTATTGCACCTTCATTGGTGGGAACTTAGTCACTTGGAAGACTAAGAAGCAGAAGGTGGTATCATGTTCTAGTGCTGAAGCAGAATATAGGGCAATGAGGAAGCTGACAAATGAAGTAACTTGGCTCAAAGCGCTCTTGAAAGATTTCGGTATTGAACAACCAGGGCCAATTACCTTCCATTGTGATAATCAGGCAGCCATTCACATAGCTTCAAACTCAGTGTTTCACGAGAGGACCAAGCACATAGAGATCGACTGCCATAAGGTTAGGGAGAAAGTTCAAGATGGAACCATTCTGCCATGTTATACAAGGAGTGAAGACCAACTAGCTGACATCTTCACAAAGGCAGCAAGTCTCAAAGTTTGCAAGAACATCTTTAGCAAACTTGGGCTTGTTGATTTATCACACCCATGATCAAAGGTCTCCTAATCCAAGAGCAACACACTCTTTTTCCCTTATTAAGGTTTTGTCCCAAGTGGTTTTCCTTAATAAGGTTTTTAATGAGGTGTTGCCTTGGGTTCCCAAGCTTAAGACTTTAGGGTGATTCCAAAGTCTTTAGCTTGAGGGGAGTATTGACATAGGAAAATCAAATAAGACCTATCTTGACCTACAAGGCAAGTGTGAGCACGAAAATTCAGTTTGAATAACAAAGGAAATGAAAAAGGAGGGAGTTATTATTAACCACATGGTTAAAATGGTTAAATAGCTACCTTGGGAGAAGAATCAAGGTGAAAAGTCATGCCATGCTGCACACAGTCTTGGTAACCACACCAAACAGTCATGCCTGCTGCACACAGTCTTGGTAACCACACCAAACAGTCATGCCTGCTGTCTCCTCTCTTCTCATTGGTTGTTGACAGGCTCCTCCTCTATTCAAACTCATCCACAAGTTTGAATTCGTTTTCTTTTGTGTTCACATTGTAAATCCTCTATAAAAGGGCTGTAAAGACTCAATGTATGAATATACACTTAGGAGATTCTTCTCCAGAAGTCTAAGACAGTTTCTGGATTCAATTCTTCACATTTCTCCTCTCTAATCTCAATATATTGTGACAAGCTTCATTTATAAGCCTCTACTCAATGAGAACCAATGATCAGTTAAGAATGATCATTTAACGTTAAGCTACCTCAATTTTCTATATTGTGACAAAATTTTACATAGAAGTAGATTCGAAAAAGCGTCCAAGTAATCCAATCTATCCAAAACTGTGTCATGCCATGCATTGTGCTTCATTTATAAGCCTTTATTCAATGAGCATCAATGATCAGTTTATAATGATCATTTTAACTGGCCGATCAACTTGACATGTTTGCACAACTTTTGATTTAGAGTTTAGAATAACACAAATCCAAGGCCCACGTTAAGCTTGCTCAATTTTCAATATTGTGATAAAATTTCAGACAGAAATTGATACGAAAAAGCGTCAAGTTATACAATCTGTTCAAAACTTCGTCATGCCAAGCATTGTGCTTCATTTATATAAGCCTCTACTCAATGAGCACTAATGATCAATTAAGAATGATCATTTTAACTGGTCGATCAACTTGACATGTGTCCACTAAATCGTCTGTAACTTTTGATTTAAAGCATATAATGACAAAAATCCAAAGCCCGTGAAAGCTAGCTCAATTTTCAATATTGTGACAAAATTTGAGACAGAAATAGATTCGACAAAGCATCGAAGTAATTCAATCCATCCAGAACTGCTTCATGCATGCATTGTGCTTCATTTATAAGCCTTTACTCAATCAGCATCAATCATCGGTTTAGAATGATCATTTTAACTGGCCGATCAAATTCTCATGTCTGCACTATATCGTCCATAACTTTTGATTTATAGCTCATAATGACACGAATCCAATGCCCACGTTAATCTAGCTCAATTTTTTATATTATGACAAAATTTGAGACATAAATAGATTCGACAAAGCATCCAAGTAATTTAATCTATCCAAAATTGTGTCATGCCTTGCATTGTGCTTCATTTATAAGCCGTTACTCAATGAGCACCAATGATCAGTTTTGAATGATCATTTTAACTGGCCGATCAATTTGACATGTTTGCACTAAATCATCCACAACTATTGATTTAGAGCTTAGAATGACACAAATCCAAGACACATGTTAAGCTAGCTCAATTTTCAATATTGTGACAAAATTTGATACAGAAATAGATACGAAAAGCATGATGTTATCCGATCTATCGAAAACATCGTCATGCCAAGCATTATGTTTCATTTATAAGCCTCTACTCAATGAGCACCAATGATAATTTTAGAATGATCATTTTAATTGACCGATCAACTTGATATGTCTGCACTATATTGTCCGTAACTTTTGATTTATAGCTCATAATGACACGAATCCAATGCCCACGTTAAACTAGCTAATTTTCTATATTTTGACAAAATTTGAGATAGAGTGGATATGAAATCAACCGCTGGGTATTGCACCTTCATTGGTGGGAACTTAGTCACTTGGAAGACTAAGAAGCAGAAGGTGGTATTATGTTCTAGTGCTGAAGTAGAATATAGGGCTATGAGGAAGCTGACAAGTGAAGTCACTTGGATCAAAGCGCTCTTGAAAGACTTCGGTATTGAACAACCAGGGCCAATTACCTTCCATTGTGATAATCAGGCAGCCATTCACATAGCTTCAAACTCAGTGTTTCACGAGAGAACCTAGCATATAGGGATTGACTGCCATGCATAAGGTTAGGAAGTAAGTTCAAGATGGAACCATTCTGCCATGTTTTACAAGGAGTGAAGACCAACTGGCTGACATCTTCACAAAGGCAGCAAGTCTCAAAGTTTGCAAGAACATCTTTAGCAAACTTGGGCTTGTTGATTTATCACATCCATGATCAAAGGTCTCTTAATCGAAGACCAACACACTCTTTTTCCCTTATTAAGATTTTGTCCCAAGTAGTTTTCCTTAATAAGGTTTTTAATGAGGTGTTGCCTTGGGTTCCCAAGCTTAAGACTTTAGGGTGATTCCAAAGTCAAATAAGATCTATCTTGACCTACAAGGCAAGTGTGAGCAAGTCAATTCATGGAGGGAAACGAAAATTCAATTTGAATAACAAGGAAAAAGAAAAAGGAGGGAGTTATTATTAACCACATGGTTAAAATGGTTGAAAACTGCCTTGGGAGAAGAATCAAGGTGACAAGGACAGTCCATGCTGCACACAGTCTTGGTAACCACACCAAACAGTCATGCATGCTGTAAACAGCCTTGGTAATAACACCAAACGTGCATGAGACAGTCTGCAACTCTTCCCTTCTCTTCCCATTGGTTGTTGACAAGCTCCTCCTCTATTCAAACTCATCCACAAGTTTGAATTCGTTTTTGTTTTGTGTTCACATTGTAAATGCTCTATAAAAGGGATGTAAAGACTCAATGAATAACTTAACTCTTAGGAGATTCTTCTCAAGAAGTCTAAGACATTTTCTCATCTTCTCATGCTTTTCTTTGAATTTCTGGATTCAATTCTTCACATTTCTCCTCTCTAATCTCAATATTCTTATAATGCCCATGTTAAGCTAGCTCAATTTTTTATATTATGACAAAATTTTAGTAGAAATATGTAAGAAAAAGCATCGAGTAATCCAATCTATCCAAAACTGCATCTTGTCATGCATTGTGCTTCATTTATAAGCCTCCACTCAATAAACACCGATGATCAGTTTAGAATGATCATTTTAAATGACCCATCAACTTGACATTTCCTCACTAAATCGTACATAACTTTTGACTTAGAGCTCAAAATGAGACAAAATTTTAGACAGAAATAGATTCGACAAAGCGTCCAAGTAATCCAAGATATCCAGAACTGCTTTGTGCCATGCATTGTGTTTCATTTATAAGCCGTTACTCAATGAACATCAATGACCAGTATAGAATGATCATTCTAACTGGCCGATCAATTTGACATGTCTGCTCTATATCGTTTGTAACTTTTGATTTCTATCTCATAATGACACGCATCCAATGCCCACGTTAAACTAGCTTAATGTTCTATATTGTGACAAAATTTGAGACAAAAAGAGATTCGACAAAGCGTCCAAGTAATCCAATCAATCTAAAACTGCGTCATGCCTTGCATTGTGCTTCATTTATAAACCGTTATTCAATAAGCATCAATTATCAGTTTAGAATGATCATTTTAACAGGCCGATCAACATGACATTTCCACACTAAATCGTCCATAACTTTTTATTTAGAGGTTAGAATGACACAAATCCAAAGCCCACGTTAACCTAGCTCAATTTTCTATATGGTGACAAAATTTGAGAAAAAATAGATTCGACAAAGCATCCAAACAATCCAATCTATCCAGAACTGCTTCATGCCATGCATCATGCTTCATTTATAAGCCTTTATTCAATGAGCATCAATGATCAGTTTAGAATTATCATTTTAACTGGCTGATCAACTTGACATGTCTGCACTATATCGCTCGTAACTTTTGATTTATAGCTCATAATGACACGAATCCAATGTCCACGTTAAGCTAGCTCAATTTTCTATATTGTGTCAAAATTGGAGATAAAAATAGATTCGACAAAGCGTCCAACTAATCTAATCTATCAAAAACAGCGTCTTGCCATGCATTGTGCTTCATTAATAAGCATTTACTCAACGAGCATCAATGATCAGTTTAGAATGATAATTTTAACTTGCCGATTAACTTGAAATTTTGGCATTAAATCGTCCGTAACTTTGGATTTAGAACTTAGAATGTCATAAATCCAAAACCCACGGTAAGCTAGCTCAATTTTCTATATTGTGACAAAATTTGAGACAAAAATAGATTCGAAAAATCATCCAAGTAATTCAATCTATCCAGAACTGCTCCATGCCATGCATTGTGCTTCATTTATAAGCTGTTACTCAATGAGCATCAATGATCACTTTAGAATGATCATTTTAACTGGCCGATCAACTTCACATGTCTACACTATATCGTCTGTAACTTTTGATTTAGAGATTAGAATGACACAAATCCAATACCCACGTTAAGCTAAATCAATTTTCTATATTGTGACAAAATTTGAGACAAAAATAGAAACAAAAAACCGTCAAGTAATCCAATCTATCTAGAACTGCTTCATGCCATGAATTGTGCTTCATTTCAAAGTCTTTAATCAATGAGAATCAATGATCAGTTTAGAATTATCATTTTTACTGGCCGATCTACTGGACATGTCGGAACTATATCGTTCATAACTTTTGATTTATAGCTCAGAATGACACGAATCCAATGCCCACGTTAAGCTAGGTCAATTTTCTATATTGTGAGAAAATTTGAGACCGAAATAGATTCGACAAAGCATCGAAGTAATCCAATCTATCTAAAAATGCGTCATGCCATGTATTGTGTTTCATTTATAAGCCTTTTTCAATTATCATCAATGATCAGTTTAGAGTGATCATTTTAACTGGCCGATCAATTTGACATGTCTGGTCTAAATCGTCCGTAACTTTGGATTTAGAACTCAAAATGACACAAATCCAAATCCCACGTTGAGCTAGCTCAATTATCTATATTGTGACAAAATTTGAGACAGAAACAAATTTGACAAAACATCCAAGTGATCCAATCTATCTAAAACACCGTCATGCCTTGCATTGTGTTTCGTTTATAAACCATTACTCAATGAGCATCAATGATCAATTTAGAAAAATCATTTTAACTGGCCGATCAACTTGACATGTATGCACTAAAACTTCCATAACTTTTTATTTAGAGCTTAAAATGACACAAATCCAAAGTCCACGTTAACCTAGCTCAATATTTTATATTGTGACAATATTTGAGACAGAAATAGATTCGACAAAGCATCCAAGCAATCCAATCTATCCAGAACTGCTTCATGCCATGCATTGTGCTTCATTTATAAGCCTTTACTCAATGAGCATCAATGATCAGTTTAGAATGATCATTTTAACTAGCTGATCAACTTGACATGTCTACACTATATCGCTCGTAACTTTTGAATTATAACTCATAATGACACGAATCCAATGCATACGTTAAACTAGCTCAATTATCTATATTGTGACAAAATTTGAGATAGAAATAGATTCGACAAAGCGTCCAACTAATCTAATCTATCCAAAACTGCGTCTTGCCAAGCATTGTGCTTCATTAATAAGCCTTTACTCAACGAGCATCAATGATCAATTTAGAATAATAATTTTTGCACTAAATCATCCGTAACTTGACATTTTTGCACTAAATCATCCGTAACTTGACATTTTTGCACTAAATCATCTGTAACTTTGGATTTCAAACTTAGAATATCACATATCCAAAACCCACGTTAAGCTAGCTCAATTTTCTATATTACAAAATTTGAGACAGAAATAGATTTGTCAAATCTTCCAAGTAATCCAATATATCCAGAACTCCTTTATGTCATGCATTGTGCTTCATTTATAAGTTGTTACTCAACGAGCATCAATGATCACTTTAGAATGATCATTTTAACTGGCCGATCAACTTGATATGTCCGCACTATATTGTCTGTAACTTTTGATTTAGAGCTTAAAATGACACAAATCCAAGACCCACGTTACTCTAGCTCAATTTTCTGTATTGTAACAAAATTTGAGACAGAAATAGATACGAAAAACCGTCAAGTAATCCAATCTATCTAGCACAGCTTCATACCATGCATTGTGCTACATTTATAAGCCTTTACTCAATGAGCATCAATGATCAGTTTAGAATGATCATTTAAACAGGCCGATCAACTGAACATGTCAGCACTATATATCGTCCATAACTTTTTATTTATAGCTCCGAATGACACGAATCCAATGCCCACGTTAAGCTAGGTCAATTTTCAATATTGTGAGAAAATTTGAGACAAAAATAGATTCGACAAAGCATCCAAGTAATTCAATCTATCTAAAACTGTGCCATGCCATGCATTGTGTTTCATTTATAAGCCTTTTACTCAATGATCATCAATGATCAGTTTAGAATGATCATTTTAACTGGCCGATCAACTTGACATGTCTGGTCTAAATCGTCCGTAACTATGGATTTAGAACTCAGAATGACACAAATCCAAATCCCATGTTAAGCTAGGTCAATTTTCTATATTTTGAAAAAATTTGAGAAAGAAACGGATTTGACAAAGCATCCAAGTAATCCAATCTATCTAGAACTGCTTCATGCCATGCATTATCCGTCATTTATAAGCGTTTACTCAATGAGCATCAATGATCAATTTAGAATGATCATATTAACTGGCCGATCAACTTGACATGTCTCCACTATATCGTTCGTAACTTTTGATTTATAGCTCATAATGACACGAATCCAATGTCCACATTAAGCTAGCTCAATTTTCTATATTGTGACAAAATTTGAGATTGGAATAGATTCGACAAGGAATCCAAGTAATCTAATCTATCAAAAACTGTGTCTTGCCATGCATTGTGCTTCATTAATAAGCTTTTACTCAATGAGCATCAATGATCAGTTTTGTATGATAATTTTAGCTGGCTGATCAACTTGACATTTCTGCACTAAATCGTCCGTAACTTTGGATTTAGAACTTAGAATGCAACAAATCCAAAACCCACATTAACCTAGCTAAATTTTCTAGATTGTGACAAAATTTGAGATAGAAATAGATACGACAAAGCATAGAAATTATCCAATCTATCCAAAACTTCTTCATGCCATGCATTGTGCTTCATTTATAAGCCTCTACTCAATGGGCACCAATGATCAGTTAAGAATGATCATTTTAACTAGCCAATCAACTTGACATGTCCGGACTAAATCGTCCATAATTTTTGATTTAGACCTTAGAATGACACAAATGCAAAGCCCAACTTAAACTAGCTCAATTTTTATATTGTTACAAAATTTGAAAAGGAAATAGCTTCGAAAACGTATCCAAAACTGATTCTGGCCATGCATTGTGCTTCATTTATAAGCTGCTACTCAACAAGCATCAATGATCAGTTTAGAATGATCGTTATAACTAGTCGATCAAGTTGTCATGTCCACACTATATCGTCCGTGATTTTTGATTAAGAGCTTAGAATGACACAAATCTAAGGCCCATGTTAAGCTAGCTCAACTTTTTGTGAAAAAATCTGAGACAGAAATAGATACAAAAAAGCGTTAAGTAATCCAATAGATCCAGAACTGCTTCATGCCATGCATTGTGCTTCGTTTATAAGTCTTTACTCAATGAGCATCAATGATTAGTTTAGAATGATCATTTTAAATGGCCAATCAACTTGACATGTTGGCACTATATCGTCCATAACATTTGATTTATTGCTCAGAATCACACGAATCCAATTCCCACATTAAGCTAGCTCAATTTGCTATATTGTGACAAACTTTTAGACAGAAATAGATTCGACAAAGCATCCAAACAATTTAATCTATCCAAAACTGCTTCATGCCATGCATTGTGTTTTATTTATAAGCCGTTACTCAATGAGCATCAATGATCACTTTAGAATGATCATTTTAACTGGCCGATCAACTTGACATTTCTGCATTATATTGTCCATAACTTTTGATTTAGAGTTTAGAATTACACAAATCCAAGGTCCACGTTAAGCTAGCTCAATTTTCTATGTTGTGACAAAATTTGAGACAAAAATAGATATGAAAAACCGTCAAGTAATCCAATCTATCCAAAAATGCTTCATGCCATGCATTGTGTTTTATTTATAAACTGTTACTCAATGAGCATCAATGATCAGTTTAAAATGATCAGTTTAACTGGCCGATCAACTTGACATATCCGAACCAAATTGTCCATAACTTTTGATTTAGAGATTAGAATGACACAAATCTAAAGCCCACGTTAACCTAGCTCAATTTTCTATATTGCGACAAAATTTAAGACAGAAATAGGTTCAACAAAGCAGCCAAGTAATTCAATTGATCCAGAACTACTTCATGCCATGCATTGTGCTTCATTTGTAAGCTTTTACTCAATGAGCATCAATGATCAGTTTAGAATGATCATTTTAAATGGCCGATCAATTTGACATGTGTGCACTCTATCGTTCGTAACTTTTGATTTATAGCTCGTAATGACACGAATCCAATGCCCACGTTAATCTAGCTCAATTTTCTATATTGTGACAAAATTTGAGATAGAAATAGGTTCGACAAAGCATCCAAGTAGTCTAATTAATCCAGAACCTCGTCTTGCCATGTGCTTCAATAATAAGCCTTTAATCAACGAGCATCAATGATCAGTTTAGAATTATCATTTTAACTGGTCGATCAACTTGATATGTCCGCACTATATTGTCAGTAACTTTCTATTTACCGCTTAGAATGACACAAATCCAAGACCCACATTACGCTACGTCAATTTTCTATATTGTGATAAAATTTGAGACAGAAATTGACATGAAAAACCGTCAAGTAATCCAATATATCCATAACTGCTTCATGCCATGCATTGTGCTTCATTTAATAAGCCTTTACTAAATGAGAATCAATGATCAGTTTAGAATGATCATTTTAACTGGTCGATCAACTTGACATGTCTGCACTATATCGTCCATAACTGTTGATTTATAGCTTAGAATGACACGAATCCAATGCCCACGTTAATCTAGCTTAATTTTTATATGTGACAAAATTTGAGACAGAAATATATTCGAAAAAGCGTCCAAGTAATCAAATCTATTTGAAACTGCGTCATGCCATGCATTGTGGTTCATTTATAAGCCTTTACTCGATGAGCATCAATGATCAATTTAGAATGATCATTTTAACTGGCCGATCAACTTGAGATATATGCACTAAATTGTCCCTAACTTTGGATTTAGAACTCAGAATGACACAAATCCAAAGTCCACGTTAAACTAGCTCAATTTTCTATATTTTAACCAAATTTGAGCCCGAAATAGATTCGACAAATCGTACAAGTTATCCAATCTATCCAAAACTTCTTCATGGCATGCATTTGTGCTTCATTTATAAGCCTCTACTCAACGAGCATCAGTGATCAGTTTAGAACGATCATTATAACTAGCCGATCAACTTGACATGTCCACACTATGTCGTCTGTAACTTTTGATTTAGAGCTTAGAATGACACAATCCAATGCCCACGTTAAGATAGCTCAATTTTCCATATTGTGAAAAAATTTGAGAGAGAATTAGATACGAAAAAGCGTCAAATAATCCAATCTATTCACAAGACTTCATGCCATGCATTGTGCTTCATTTATAAGCCTTTATTCAGTGAGCATCAATGATCAGTTTAGAATGATCATTTTAACTGGCAAATCAACTTGACATGTCGGCACTATATCATCCATAACTATTTATTTATAGCTCAGAATGACACGAATCTAATTCCCACATTAAGCTAGCTCAATTTGCTATATTGTGACAAAATTTGAGACAAAAATAGATTCAACAAATCGTCCAAACAATTTAATCTATCCAAAACTGTGTCATAACTGTTATAAGTTTAGAAGGATCATTTTAACTGGCCGATCAACTTGACTTGTCCGCACTAAATCGTCCATAAGTTTTGACTTAGAGATCAGAATGACACAAATCTAAAGCCCACGTAGAGCTAGCTAAATTTTCTATATTGTGATAAAATTTTAGACAGAAATAGATTTGACAAAGCATCCCAGTAATCCAATTTATCCAGAACTACATCATGCCATGCATTGTGTTTTATTTATAAGCCGTTAATCAATGAGCATCAATGATCTCTTTAGAATGATCATTTTAACTGGCTGATCAACTTGACATTTCCGCACTATATCATCCATAACTTTTGATTTAGAGCTTAGAATGAAAATCCAATGTCGACGTTAAGTTAGCTCAATTTCTATATTGTGACAAAATTTGAGACAAAAATAGATACAAAAAACTGTCAAGTAATCCAATCTATCTAGAACTGCTTCATGCCATGCATTGTGTTTTATTTATAAGCCGTTACTCAATGAGCATCAATGATCATTTTAACTGGCCAATCAACTTGAAATTTCCGCACTATATCTTCCATAACTTTTGATTTAGAGCTTAGAATGACACAAATCCAAGGTCCACGTTAAGCTAGCTCAATTTTCTATATTGTGACAAAATTTGAGACAAAAATAGATACGAAAAACCATCAAGTAATCTAATCTATCCAGAACGTTTTCAGGCCATGCATTGTGATTCATTTATAAGTCTTTACTCAATCAGCATCAATGATCAAATTAGAATGATCATTTTAACTGGCTGATCAACTTGACATGTCGGTACTGTATCGTCCGTAACTTTGGATTTAGAACTCAGAATGACAAAAATTCAAATCCCACAAAGCTAGCTCAATTTTCTATATTGTGACAAAATTTGACACAAAAACAGATTCGATAAATCGTCCAAGTAATCCAATCTATCCAAAACTGCATCATGCCTTGCATTGTGCTTCATTTATAAGACGTTACTTAATGAGCATCAGTGATCAGTTTAGAATGTTCATTTTAACTAGCTGATCAACTTGACATTCTGCACTAAATCGTCCATAACTTTTGATTTAGAGCTCAGAATGACACAAATCAAAAGCCCACGTTAAGGTAGCTTAATTTTCTATATTGTGACAAAATTTGAGATAGAAATAGATACAACAAAGCGTGCAAGTTATCCAATCCATCCAAAACTTCGTCATGCCATGCATTGTGCCTCGTTTATAAGCCTCTACTCAATGAGCACCAATGATCAGTTAAGAATGATCATTTTAACTGGCCGATCAACTTTACATTTTTGCACTAAATCGTCTGTAACTTTTGATTTAGTGCTTAATGACACAAATCCAAATTCCATGTTAAGCTAGCTCAATTTTCTATATTGTGACAAAATTTGAGACAGAAATAGATTCGACAAAGCATCCAAGTAATCCAATCTATCCAGAACTGCTTCATGCCATGCATTGTGCTTCATTTGTAATCCCTTACTCAATGAGCATCAATAATCAGTTTAGAATAATCATTTTTATTGGCCGATCAACTTGACATGTCTGCACTATATCGTCCATAACTATTGATTTATAGCTCCGAATGACACGAATCCAACGCCCACGTTAAGCTAGATCAAATACCTATGTTTTGACAAAATTTGTGACATAAATACATTTGAAAATGCGTCCAAGTAATCCAATCTATCCATAACTGCGTCATGCCATGCATTGTGCTTCATTTATAAGCCTTTACTCAATGAGCATCAATGATCAGTTCAGAATGATCATTTTAACTGGCCGATCACCTTGACATGTCTGCATTATATTTTACGTAACTTTGGATTTAGAACTTAGAATGACACAAATCCAAAGCCCATGTTAAGCGAGCTCAATTTTTTATATTGTGACAAAATTTGAGGCAAAAATAGATTCGACAAAGCATCGAAGTAATCTAATCTTTCCAAAAGTGCTTCATGTCATGCATTGTGCTTCATTTATAAGCCTTTACATAATGAGCATCAATGATCAGTTTTGAATGATCATTTTAATTGGCCGATCAACTTTACTTGTCTGCACTATATCGTCCCTAACTTTTGATTTATAGCTCAGAATGACACGAATCCAATTCCCACGTTAAACTAACTCAATATTGTTACAAAATTTTGTGAAAAAATACATACGAAAAAGCGTCAAGTTATCCAATATATCCAAAGTTTCGTCATGCCATGCATTGTGCTTCATTTATAAGCCTCTACTCAATAAGCACCAATGATCAGTTAAAAATTATCATTTTAACTGGCCTATCAACTTGACATTTCCGCACTAAATCTTTCATAAATTTTGATTTAGAGCTTAGAATGACAAAAATCCAAAGCCCACGTTAAGCTAGCTCAATTTTCTATAATGTGACAAAATTTGAGACATAAATAGATTCGACAAAGCATCCAAGTAATCAAATCTATCCAGAACTACTTCATGCCAAGCATTGTCCTTCATTTATAAGCCGTTATTCAATGAGCATCAATGATCACTTTAGAGTGATCATTTTAACTGGCCAATCAAGTTGATATTTCCGCACTAAATCGTCCATAACTTCTATTTAGAGGTTAGCATGACACAAATCCAAACCCTACGTTAAGCGATCTCAATTTTCTATATTGTGATGAAATTGATATAGAAATAGATTCGACAAAGCATCGGAGTAATCCAATATATCCAGAAGAGCTTCATGCCATGTTGTGATTCATCAATAAGTCTTTACTAACTGAGCAACAATGATCAGTTTAGAATGAACATTTTAATTCGCCGATCAACTTGACATGTCTACACTATATCGTCTGCAACTTTTGATTTAAAGCTTTGAATAACACAAATCCAATGCCCACGTTAACCTAGCTAAATTTTCTATATTTTGACAAAATTTGAGAGAAAAATATATTCGACAAAGCATCCAAGTAATTCAATCTATCAAAAACTGCATCATGCCTTACATTGTGCTTCATTTATAAGTCGTTACTCAATGAGCATCATTGATTAGTTTAAAATGATCATTTTAACTGGCCAATCAACTTGACATGTCCGCATCAAATCGTGCATAACTTTTGATTTAGAAGCTTAGAATGACACAAATCCAAAGCCCACGTTAAGGTAGCTCAATTTTCTATATTGTGATAAAAATTTGAGGCAAAAATAGATTCGACGAAGCATTCAAGTAATCTAATCTATCCAGAACTGCTTTATGCCGTGCATTGTACTTCATTTATAAGCCTTTAGTCAATTAGCATCAATTATTATTTTATAATGATATTTAACTTGACGATCAACTTGACATATCTGCACTATATCCTCCGTAACTTTGGATTTATAACTCAGAATGACACAAATCCAGAGTCTACGATAAGCAAGCTCAATATTCTATATTGTGACCTAATTTGAGGAAGAAATAGATTCAACAAAGCATCCAAGTAATTCATTCTATCCAAAACTGCGTCATGCCTTGGATTGTCCTTCATTTATAAGCTGTTACTCAATGAGCATCAATGATCAGTTTAAAATGATAATTTTAACTGGACGATCAACATGACATTTCAGCACTAAATCATCCATAACTATTGATTTAGAGTTTAAAATGACAACAAATCCATAGCCCACGTTAAGCTAGCTCAATTTTCTGTATTGTGATAAAATTTGAGAAAAAAATAGATAGGAAAAAGCGTTAAGTTATCCAATCTATCCAAAACTTCGTCATGCCATGAATTGTGCTTCATTGATGCTCAATGAGCATCAATGATCAGTTTAGAGTGATCATTTTAACTAGCCAATCAATTTGACATGTATGCACTAAATCATCCATAACTTTTTATTTATAGCTCAGAATGACACGAATCGAAGACCCATATTAAGCTAGCATAATTTCTTGGATTATGACAAAATTTATGAAAGAAACAGATTTGACAAATCGTCTAAGTACTCCAATCTGTCCAGAACTGCATCATGCCTTGCATTGTGCTTCATTTATCAGCCGTTACTGAATGAGCATCAATGATCAGTTTAGAATGATCATTTTAACTGGCCGATCAACTTTACATGTCCGCATTATATTTTACGTAACTTTGGATTTAGAACTTAGAATGACACAAATCCAAAGCCCACGTTAAGCTAGCTCAATTTTTTATATTGTGACAAAATTTGAGATAAAAATAGATTCGACAAAACATCCAAGTAATCTAATCTATCCAAAACTGCTTCATGCCATGCATTGTGCTTCATTTATAAGCCTTTACATAATGAGCATCAATGATCAGTTTTGAATGATCATTTTAATTGGCCGATCAACATGACTTGTCTCCACTCGATCAACTAGACTTGTCTCCACTATATCGTCCCTAACTTTTGATTTATAGCTCAGAATGACACGAATCCAATTCCCACGTTAAACTAGCTCAATTTTCAATATTGTGACAAAATTTTGAGAAAGAAATACATACGAAAAATCGTCAAGTTATCCAATATATCCAAAACTTCGTTATGCCATGCATTGTGCTTCATTTATAAGCCTCTACTCAATGAGCACAATTGATCAGTTAAAAATTATCATTTTAACCGGCCTAACAACTTGACATTTCTGCACTAAATCTTCCATAACTTTTGATTTAGAGCTTAGAATGACAAAAATCCAAAGCCCACGTTAAGCTAGCTCGATTTTCTATAATATTAAGGAAATTTGAGAAAGATATAGATTCGACAAAGCATCCAAGTAATCCAATCTATCCAGAACTACTTCATGCCAAGCATTGTCCTTCATTTATAAGTCGTTACTCAATGAGCATCAATGATCACTTTAGAGTGATCATTTTAACTGGCCAATCAAGTTGATATTTCCGCACTAAATCGTCCATATCTTCTGATTTAGAGCTTAGCATGACGCAAATCCAAACCCCACGTTAAGCGAGCTCAATTTTCTATATTGTGACGAAATTGATATAGAAATAGATTCGACAAAGCATCGAAGTAATCCAATATATCCAGAAGAGCTTCATGCCATGTTGTGATTCATCAATAAGCCTTTACTAACTGAGCAACAATGATCAGTTTAGAATGATCATTTCAATTCGCCGATCAATTTGACATGTCTGCACTATATCGTCCGTAACTTTTGATTTATAACTCTGAATAACACAAATCCAATGCCCACGTTAACCTAGCTGAATTTTCTATATTTTGACAAACTTTGAGAGAAAAATATATTCGACAAAGCATCCAATTAATTCAATCTATCATAAACTGCATCATGCCTTGCATCGTGCTTCATTTATAAGTCGTTACTCAATGAGCATCATTGATCAGTTTAAATTGATCATTTGAACTGGCCAATCAACTTGACATGTCTGCATCAAATCATGCATAATGTTTGATTTAGAGCTTAGAATGACACAAATCCAAAGCCCATGTTAAGGTAGCTCAATTTTCTATATTGGGATAAAATTTGAGGCATAAATAGATTCGACGAAGCATTCAAGTAATCCAATCTATCCAGAACTGCTTTATGCCGTGCATTGTACTTCATTTATAAGCCTTTAGTCAATTAGCATCAATTATTAGTTTATAATGATATTTAACTCGACGATCAACTTGACATATCTGCACTATATCCTCCGTAACTTTGGATTTAAAACTCAGATTGACACAAATCCAGAGTCTACGTTAAGCTAGCTCAATATTCTATATTGTGACAAAATTTGAGGAAGAAATAGATTCGACAAAGCATCCAAGTAATTCATTCTATCCAAAACTGCGTCATGCCTTGGATTGTCCTTCATTTATAAGCTGTTACTCAATGAGCATCAATGATCAGTTTAAAATGATAATTTTAACTGGACGATCAACTTGACATTTCTACACTAAATCGTCCATAACTTTTGATTTAGAGTTTAAAATGACAACAAATCCATGGCCCACGTTAAGCTAGCTCAATTTTCTGTATTGTGACAAAAAAAATATTTGAAAGAAATAGATAGGAAAAAGCGTTAAGTTATCCAATCTATCCAAAACTTCGTCATGCCATGAATTGTGCTTCATTGATAAGCCTTTACTCAATGAGCATCAATGATTAGTTTAGAGTGATCATTTTAACTGACCAATCAACTTGACATGTATGCACTAAATCGTCCATAACTTTTTATTTATAGCTCAGAATGACACGAATCGAAGACCCACATTAAGCTAGCATAATTTTTTGGATTATGACAAAATTTATGAAAGAAACAGATTTGACAAATCGTCCAAGTAATCCAATCTGTCCAAAACTGCATCATGCCTTGCATTGTGCTTCATTTATCAGCCGTTACTGAATGATCATCAATGATCAGTTTAGAATGATCATTTTAACTAGCTGATCAACTTGAAATTTCTGGACTAGATCGTCCATAACTTTATATTTAGAGCTTAAAATGACACGAATCCAAAGCACACGTTAAGCTAGCTTAATTTTCTATATTGTGACAAAATTTGAGACCGAATTCGACAAAGCATCAAAGTAATACAATATATCCAGAACTACTTCATGCCTTGCATTGTGCTTCATTTATAAGCCGTTACTCAGTGAGCATCAATGTTTAGTTTACAATGATCATTTTAACTGCTTGATCAACTTGACATGTACGCACTAAATCGCCCATAAATTTTGATTTAGAGATCAGAATAACATAAATCCAAAGCCCTAAGCTATCTTACTTTTCTATACTGTGACAAAATTTGAGGTAGAATTAGATATGACAAAGCGTCGAAGTTATCCAATATATCCAAAAGTTCGTCATGCCATGCATTGTGCTTCATTTATAAGACTCTATTCAATGAGCACCAATGATCAGTTAAGAATGATCATTTTATTTGGCCGATCAACTTGACATGTCCGCACTAAATCGTCTGTAGCTTTTGATATAGAGCTTAGAATAACACAAATCCAAAGCCCACATTAAGCTAGCTCAATTTTTTATAATGTGACAAAATTTGAGACAAAAATTGATTCGACAAAGTATCCAAGTAATCCAATCTATCCAAAACTGCATCATGCCATGCATTGTGCTTCATTTATAAGCCTTTACTCAATGATCATCAATAATCAGTTTAGAATGATCATATTAACTGGCTGATCAACTTGACATGTTTGCATTATATTGTCCATAACTTTTGATTTATAGCTTAGAATTACACGAATCCGATTCCCACGTTAACCTAGCTCAATTTTCTATATTGTGACAAAAATTTGAGACAAAAATAGATTCGACAAAGCGTCCAAGTTATCCAATCTATCAAAAACTGCGTCATCCCTTGCATTGTGCTTCATTTACGAGCCGTTACTCAATGAGCATCAATGATCAGTTTAGAACGATCATTTTAACTGGCCGATCAACTTGACATGTCCGCACTAAATCGTCCGTAACTTTTCAGTTAGGGCATAGAATGACACAAATCCAAATCCCACGTTAAGCTAGTTCAATTTTCTATATTGTGACAAAATTTGAGACAGAAATAGATACCACAAAGCGTCCAAGTTAACCAATCTATCCAAAACTTCATCATTCCATGCATTGTGCTTCATTTATACGCCTCTACTCAATGAGCACCAATGATCAGTTTAAAATGATCATTTGAACTGGCCAATCAACTTGACATGTCCGCATCAAATCATGCATAACGTTTGATTTAGAGCTTAGAATGTCACAAATCCAAAGCCCATGTTAAGGTAGCTCAATTTTCTATATTGGGAAAAAATTTGAGGCGTAAATAGATTCGACGAAGCATTCAAGTAATCCAATCTATCCAGAACTGCTTTATGCCGTGCATTGTACTTCATTTATAAGCCTTTAGTCAATTAGCATCAATTATTAGTTTATAATGATATTTAACTCGACGATCAACTTGACATATCTGCACTATATCCTCCGTAACTTTGGATTTAAAACTCAGAATGACACAAATCTAGAGTCTATGTTAAGCTAGCTCAATATTCTATATTGTGACAAAATTTGAGGAAGAAATAGATTCGACAAAGCATCCAAGTAATTCATTCTACCCAAAACTGCGTCATGCCTTGGATTGTCCTTCATTTATAAGCTGTTACTCAATGAGCATCAATGATCAGTTTAAAATGATAATTTTAATTGGACGATCAACTTGACATTTCTGCACTAAATCGTCCATAACTTTTGATTTAGAGTTTAAAATGACAACAAATCCATGGCCCACGTTAAGCTAGCTCAATTTTCTGTATTGTGACAAAAAAAATATTTGAAAGAAATAGATAGGAAAAAGCGTTAAGTTATCCAATCTATCCAAAACTTCGTCATGCCATGAATTGTGCTTCATTGATAAGCCTTTACTCAATGAGCATCAATGATCAGTTTAGAGTGATCATTTTAGCTGGCCAATCAACTTGACATGTATGCACTAAATCGTCCATAACTTTTTATTTATAGCTCAGAATGACACGAATCGAAGACCCACATTAAGCTAGCATAATTTTTTGGATTATTACAAAATTTATGAAAGAAACAGATTTGACAAATCGTCCAAGTAATCCAATCTGTCCAAAACTGCATCATGCCTTGCATTGTGCTTCATTTATCAGCCGTTACTGAATGATCATCAATGATCAGTTTAGAATGATCATTTTAACTAGCTGATCAACTTGAAATTTCTGGACTAGATCGTCCATAACTTTATATTTAGAGCTTAAAATGACACGAATCCAAAGCACACGTTAAGCTAGCTTAATTTTCTATATTGTGACAAAATTTGAGACCGAATTCGACAAAGCCTCAAAGTAATCCAATCTATCCAGAACTACTTCATGCCTTGCATTGTGCTTCATTTATAAGCCGTTACTCAGTGAGCATCAATGTTTAGTTTACAATGATCATTTTAACTGCTTGATCAACTTGACATGTACGCACTAAATCGCCCATAAATTTTGATTTAGAGATCAGAATAACATAAATCCAAAGCCCTAAGCTATCTTACTTTTCTATACTGTGACAAAATTTGAGGTAGAATTAGATATGACAAAGCGTCGAAGTTATCCAATATATCCAAAAGTTCGTCATGCCATGCACCGTGCTTCATTTATAAGACTCTATTCAATGAGCACCAATGATCAGTTAAGAATGATCATTTTAACTGGCCGATCAACTTGACATGTCCGCACTAAATCGTCTGTAGCTTTTGATATAGAGCTTAGAATAACACAAATCCAAAGCCCACATTAAGCTAGCTCAATTTTTTATAATGTGACAAAATTTGAGACAAAAATTGATTCGACAAAGTATCCAAGTAATCCAATCTATCCAAAACTGCGTCATGCCATGCATTGTGCTTCATTTATAAGCCTTTACTCAATGATCATCAATAATCAGTTTAGAATGATCATTTTAACTGGCCGATCAACTTAACATGTTTGCATTATATCGTCCATAACTTTTGATTTATAGCTTAGAATTACACGAATCCGATTCCCACGTTAACCTAGCTCAATTTTCTATATTGTGACAAAATTTGAGACAAAAATAGATTCGACAAAGCGTCCAAGTTATCCAATCTATCAAAAACTGCGTCATCCCTTGCATTGTGCTTCATTTACGAGCCGTTACTCAATGAGCATCAATGATCAGTTTAGAACGATCATTTTAACTGGCCGATCAACTTGACATGTCCGCACTAAATCGTCCGTAACTTTTCAGTTAGAGCATAGAATGACACAAATCCAAATCCCACGTTAAGCTAGTTCAATTTTCTATATTGTGACAAAATTTGAGACAGAAATAGATACCACAAAGCATCCAAGTTAACCAATCTATCCAAAACTTCATCATTCCATGCATTCTGCTTCATTTATACGCCTCTACTCAATGAGCATCAATTTTCTATATTGTGACAAAATTTGAGACAAAAATAGATTTGACAAAGCATCCAAAACTATGTCATGTCATGTATTATGCTTCATTTATAAGCCTTTACTCAATGAGCACCAATGCTCAGTTTAGAATGATCAATTTAACTGGCCGACCAACTAGACTTGTCCGCAATTCATGCCATGCATTGTGCTTCATTTATAAGCCTTTACTAAATAAGCATCAGTGATCAGTTTAGAATGATGCTTTTAACTTGCCGATACACATGACATGTCCGCACTATATCGTCCATATCTTTTGATTTATAGCTTAGAATGACACAAATCCAAGGCCCACGTTAACATAGTTCAATTTTCTATATTGAGACAACATTTGAGACAGAAATAGATACAAAAACAGTCAAGTAATCCAATCTATCCAAAATTGCTTCATGCCATTAATTGTGCTTCATTTATAAGCCTTTACTCAATGAGCATCAATGATCAAATTAGAATGATCACTTTAACTGGCCGATCAACTTGACATGTCTCCACTATATCATCCATAACTTTTGGTTTATAGCCCAAAATGACATGAATCCAATGCCCATGTTAAACTAGCTCAATTTTCTATATTGTGACAAAATTTGAGACAACAATAGATTCGACAAAGCGTCCAAATAATCCAATCTATCCAGAACTGTTTCATGCAATGCATTGTGCTTCATTTATAAGCCATTACGTAATGAGTGTCAATGATCAGTTTAGAATGATCATTTTAACTAGCCGATCAACGTGACATGTCTGCACTATATCATCCATAAATTTTGATTTATATCTCAAAATGACATGAATCCAAAGCCTACGTTAAACTAGCTCAATCTTCTATATTGTGACAAATTTTGAGACACTAATAGATACGACAATGCGTACAAGTAATCTAATCTATCCAAAATTGCATCATGCCATGCATTGTGCCCATTTATAAGCCTTTACTCAATGAGCATCAATGATCAGTTTAGAATGATCATTTTAACTGTCCGATCAACTTGATATGTCCTCAGTATATCATCCGTAACTTTGGATTTAGAACTTAGAAAGACACAAAGCAAAAGCCCACGTTAACATAGCTCAATTTTCTATATTGTGACAAAATTTGAGATAGAAATAGATTCGACAAAGCATCCAAGTAATCTAATCTATCCCAAACTGCTTCATGCCATGCATTGTGCTTCATTTATAAAGCCTTTACTTAATGAGCATCAATGATCAATTTATAATGATCATTTTAACAGGCGATCAACTTGACTTGTCTACACTATATCATCCATAACTTTTGATTTATAGCTCAGAATGACACGAATCCAATTCTCACATTAAGTTAACTCAATTTTCTATATTGTGACAAAATTTGAGAAAGAAATAGATATGAAAAATCTTCAAGTAATCCAATCTATCCAAAACTTTGTCATGCCATGCATTGTGCTTCATTTATAAGCCTCTACTCAATGAGCACAAATGATCAGTTAAGAATTATTATTTTAACTGGCCTATGAACTTGACATTTACGCACTAAATTGTCCGTAACTTTTGATTTAGAGCTAGAATGACACAAATCCAAAGCACACGTTAAGCTAGCTCAATTTTCTATATTGTGACAAAATTTGATACAAAAATAGATTCGACAAGGCATCCAAGTATTCCAATCTATCCATAACTAATTCATGCCAAGCATTGTGCTTTATTTATAAGCCGTTACTCAATGAGCATCAGTGATCAGTTTAGAGTGATCATTTTAACTGGCCAATCAACTTGATAGATCCACACTAAATCATCCATAACTTTTGATTTAGAGCTTAGAATGACACAAATCCAAATCCCACGTTAAGCTAGCTCAATTTTCGATATTGTGACAAAATTTGAGATAGAAATAGATTCGACAAAGCATCCAAGTAATACAATCTAAAAAGAACAGTTTCATGCCATGCTGTGGTTCATCTATAAGCCTTTACTCACTGACATCAATGATCAGTTTCAATGATCAGTTTAGAATGATCAGTTTAGAATGATCATTTTAACTTGCCGATCAACTTGACATGTCTGCACTATATCGTCCGTAACTTTTCATATATAGCTCATAATGACACGAATCCAATGCCCACGTTAAGCTAGCTGAATTTTCTATATTGTGACAAAATTTGAGACAGAAATAGATTTGACAAAGCGTCCAAGTAATTCAATCTATCAAGAACTGCATCATGCCATGCATTGTGTTTCATTTATAAGGCATTACTCAATGAGCATCAATGATTAGTTTAGAATGATCATTTTAACTAGCCGATCAACTTGACATGTCCGCACTAAATTTTCCATAACTTTTGATTTAGAGCTTAGAATGACACAAATCCAAAGCACACGTTAAGCTAGCTCAATTTTCTATATTGTGATAAAATTTGAGCTAGAATTGACAAAGCGTACAAGTAATCCAATCTATCCAAAACGTCGTCATGCCTTCATTGTGCTTCATTTATAAGTCGTTACTCAATGGGCATCAATGATCAGTTTAGCATGATCATTTTAATTGGGCGATCAAATTGTCATGTCTGCACTATATCATCCATAACTTTTGATTTATAATTCAGAATGACACGAATCCAATGGCCCCGTTAAGCTAGCTTAATTTTCTATATTGTGACAAATTTTGAAACAGAAATAAATTCGACAAAGGGTTCAAGTAATCCAATTTATCCAAAATTGCGTCATGCCATGCATTGTGCTTCATTTATAAGCCTTTACTCATTGAGCATCAATGATCAGTTTAGAATGATCATTTTAATTGGCCGATCCACTTGACATTACTACATTATATCGTCCGTAAATTTAGATTTAGAACTCAGAATGACACAAATCCAAAGCCTACATTAAGCTAGCTCAATTTTCTATATTGTGGCAAAATTGGAAGCCAAAATATATTCGACAAGGTGTCCAAGTAATCCAAAATATCCAAAACTGCGTCATGCCTTGCCTTGTGTTTCATTTATAAGCCATTACTCAATGAGCATCAATGTTCAGTTTAGAACGATCATTTTAACTGGCCGATCAACTTGACATGTACATAAACTTTGATTTAGAGCTCAGGATGACATAAATCCAAAGCCCTAAGCTAACTTAAATTTCTATATTGTGACAAAATTTGGGGCAGAAATAGATATGACAAAGCGTCCAAGTTATCCAATCTATCAAAAACTTCGTCACACATCATTTATAAGACTCTATTCAATGAGCATTAATAATTAGTTAAGAATGATCATTTTAACTGGCCGATCAAATTGACATGTGCACACTAAATCGTCCGTAACTTTTGATATAGAGCTTAGAATAACACAAATCCAAAGCCCATATTAAGCTAAATCAAATTTCTATATTGTGAAAAATTGGAGATAGAAATAGATTCGACAAAGCATCCAAGTAATCCAATCTATCCAAAACTGCGTCATGATATGTATTGTGCTTCATTTATAAGTCTTTACTCAATGAGGATCATTGATCAGTTTATAATGATCATTTGAACTGGTCGATCAACTTGACATGTTTGCACTATATTGTCCATAACTTTTGATTTATAGCTCAGAATTACACGAATTAGATTCCCACGTTAACCAAGCTCAATTTTCTATAATGTAACAAAATTTGAGACATAAATAGATTCAACAAAGCGTCCAACTAATCCAATCTATCTAGAACTGCTTCATGCCATGTATTGTGCTTCGTTTATAAGCCTTTATTCAGTGAGCATCAATGATTAGTTTAGAATGATCATTTTAACTAGGCGATCAACTTGACATGTCAGCACAATATCGTCCAGAACTTTTGATTTGTAACTCAAAATGGCACGAATCTAATGCCCACGTTAAGATAGCTCAATTTTCTATATTGTGACAAAATTTGAGAATGAAATAGGTTTGACAAAGCATCCAAGTAATCCAGTCTATCCAAAACTGCATCATGCCTTGCATTGTGTTTCATTTATCAGCCGTTACTCAATGAGCATCAATGATCAGTTTAGAATGATCATTTTAACTGGCCGATCAACTTGACATTTCCGCACAATGACACGAATCCAACGCCCACGATAAGCTAGCTCAATTTTCAATGTTGTGACAAAATTTGATACAGAAATAGATTCGACAAAGCGTCCAAGTAATCCAATCTATCCAAAACTACATCATGCCATGCATTCTGCTTCATTTATAAGCTTTTACTCAGTGAGTATCAATGTTCAGTTTAGAATGATCATTTTAACTGGCCAATCAACTTGACATGTACGCACTAAATCATCCATAAATTTTGATTTAGAGCTCAGAATGACACAAATCCAAAGCTCTAAACTAGCTCAATTTTCTATATTGTGACAAAATTTGAGACAAAAATAGATACGACAAAGCATCCAAGTTATCTAATCTATCCAAAACTTCATCATTCCATGCATTGTGCTTCATTTATAAGCCTCTACTTAATGAGCACCAATGATCAGTGAATAATGATCATTTTAACTAACCGATCAACTTGACATGTCCGCGCTAAATCGTCTATAACTGTTGATTTAGAGCTCAGAATGACACAAATCCAAAGCCCACGTTAAACTATCTCAATTTCCTATAGTTTAACAAAATATGTCACAGAAATAGATTCAAGAAAGCATCCCAGTAATCCAATTTATCCATAACTGCTTCATGATATGCATTGTGCTTCATTTACAAGCCTTTACTCAATGAGATTAAATGATCAGTTTACAATGATCATTTTAACTGGCCGATCAAGTTGATATGTTTGCACTATATCGTTCGAAACTTTTGATTAATAGCTCATAATTACACGAATCTAATGCCCACGTTAAGCTGGCTCAATTTTCTATATTGTAACAAAATTTAAGACAAAAATAGATTCCACAACGTGTCCAAGTAATACAATATATCCAAAACTGCGTCATGCCTTGCATTGTGTTTCATTTACAAGCCGTTACTAAATGAGCATCAATGATCAGTTTAAAATGATCATTTTAACTGGTTGATCAACTTGACATGTCTGCACTATCTCGTCCGTAACTTTTGATTTATAGCTCATACTGATACGAGTCCAATCCCCACGTTACGATAACTCAATTTTCTATATTATGACAAAATTTGAGATAGAAATAGATTCGAAAAATTGTCCAAGTAATCAAATCTATCCAAAACTGCATCTTGGCATGCATTGTGCTTCATTTATAAGCTTTTACGAGCATCATTGATCTTGTTTAGAATGATAATTTTAACTCGCCGATCAATTTGACATGTCTCACTAAATGTTCCGTATCTTTGGATTTAGAACTCAGAACAACACCAATCCAAAGCCCACGTTAAACTAGCTCAATTTTCTATATTATGACAAAAATTGAGTCAGAAATAGAGTCGACAATGCGTCCAAGTAATCCAATATATCCAAAACTACATCATGCCTTGCATTGTGCTTCATTTTTAAGCCGTTATTCAATGATCATTTTAACTGGCCGATCAACTTGGCATTTCCGCACTAAATCGTCCATACCTTTTGATTTATAGCTCATAATGACACAAATTCGAGGCTGGCGTTAAGCTAGCTAAATTTTCTATATTGTGAAAAAATTTGAGATAGAAATATATACGAAAAAGCGTCAAGTTATCCAATCTTTCCAAAACTTCAACATGCCATGCATTGTGGTTCATTTATAAGCATCTACTCAATGAACACCAATGATTAGTTAAGAATGATCATTTTAACTGGCCGATCAACTTGACATTTCCGCACTAAATCGTCTGTAACTTTTGAGTTAGAGCTTAGAATGACAAAAATCCAAAGCCCACTTTAATCAAGCTCAATTTTCTATGTTGTGACAAAATTTGAGACAGAAATAGATTTATCGAAGCATCCAAGTAATCCAATCTATCTAGAACTTCTTCATGTCATGCATTGTGCTTCATTTATAAGCCTTTACTCAATGAGCATCAATGATCAATTTAGAATGATCATTTTAACTGGCCGATCAACTTGAAATATCCCCACTAAATCGTACGTAACTTTTGATCTAGAGCTTAGAATAACACAAATCCAAATCCCACGTTAAGCTAGCTCAATTTTCTATATTTTACAAAATTTGAGACAAAGCATCAATTAATCCAATCTATCCAAAAATTCTTCATGCCATGCATTGTGCTTCATTTATAAGCTTCTACTCAATGAGCATCAATGATCAGTTTAGAATGATCATTTTAACTTACCGATCAACTTGACATGTCTGCACTATATCGTCCGTAACTTTTGATTTATAGCTCAGAATGACACGAATCCAATGCCCACGTTAAGCTAGCTCAAGTTTTTGTATTATAACAAAAATAGATTCGAAAAAGCATAAGAGTAATCCACTCTATCGAAAACTATGTCATGCCTTGCATTGTGCTTCATTTATAAGCCGTTACTCAATTAGCATCAATGAGCAATTTAGAATGATCATTTTAACTGGACGATCAACTTGACATGTCCACAATAAATCATCCATAACCTATGATTTAGAGCCCATACTAACACAAATCCAAAGCCCACGTTAAGCTAGCTCAATTTTCTATATTGAAACAAAATTTGAGACAGAATAGATGCCACAAAGCGTCCAAGTTATCGAATCTATCCATAACTTTGTGATGCCATGCATTTTTGCTTCATTTATAAGCCTCTACTCACTGAGCACCAATGATCAGTTTAAAATGATCATATTTACAAGCCGATAATCTTGACATGTCTGTACTAAATCATCCGTAACTTTTGATTTACATTTCCGAATGACACGAATCCAATGCCCACGTTAGCTCAAGTTTCAATATTGTGACAAAATTTGAGAAAAAATAGATTCGACAAAGCGTCTAAGTTATCCAATCTATTATGAACTGCGTCATGCCATCGATTGTGCTTCATTTATAACCCATTACTCAATGAGCATCAATAATCAGTTTAGAATGAACATTTTAAGTGGCCGATCAACTTAACATGTCTACACTAAATCGTCCGTAACTTTTGATTGACACAAATCCAAAGCCCACGTTAAGCTAGGTCAATTTTTTATATTGGTACAAAATTTGAGGCAAAAATAAACTCGACAAAGCATCCAAGTATTCCAATCTATCCATAACTGCTTCATGCCATGCATTGTGCTTCATTTATAAGCCTCTACTCAGTGATCACCAATGATCAGTAAAGAATGATCATTTTAACTGGTCGATCAACTTGACATCTCCGCACTAAATAGTTTGTAACTTTTGATTTCTAGCTTAGAATGACACGAATCCAATGCCCACGTTAACCTAACTCAATTTTTTATATTGTGACAAAATTTGAGATAGAAATAGATTTGACAAAGCATCCAAGTAATCCGATCTATCCAGAACGGCTGCATGCCATGTAGTGGGCTACATTTATAAGCCATTACTCAATGAGCATCAATGATCAGTTTAAAATGATGATTTTAACTGTTCGATCAACTTTAAATGTCTGTAGTAAATCATCCATAACTTTTTATTTAGAGATCAGAATTACACAAATCCAAAGTCCACGTTAAGCTTGCTCAATTTTCAATATTGTGAAAAAATTTGGGACAAAAATAGATACGACAAACTGTCCAAGTTATCCAATCTATCCAAAACTTCGTCATACCATGCATTGTGCTTCATTTAGAAACCTCTACTCATTGAGCACCAATGATCAGTTAAGAATGATCATTTTAACTCGATGATCAACTTGACATATCTGCACTAAATCGTCTATAACTTTTGATTTAGAGCGGAGAATGACACAAATCCAAAGCCCACGTTAAGCTATCTCAATTTTCTATATTGTGACAAAATTTGAGACAGAAATAATTCGACAAAATGTCCAAGTTATCCAATCGATCCAAAACTTCGTCATTCCATGCATTGTACTTCATGTATATGCCTCTAATCAATGAGCACCAATGATAAGTGAAGAATGATCATTTTAACTAGCCGATCAACTTGACATGTCTGCACCATTGATCAGTTTAGAATAATCATATTAACTTGTCGATCAACTTGACATGTCTGCACTAAATCATAGATAATTTTTGATGTAGAGCTCAGAATGACACAAATCCAAAGCCCACGTTAAGCTAGCTCAATTTTTTATATTGTGAAAAAATTTGAGAGACAAATAGATTCGACAAAGCGTCCAAGTTTTCCAATCTATCCAAAACTGTGCCATGCCATGTACTGTGCTTCAATTATAAGCCTTTAATCAATGAGCATCAATGATCAGTTTAGAATGATCATTTTAACTGGCCGATCAACTTGACATTTATGCACTAAATCTTCCGTAACTTTTGATTTAGATCTCAGAATGACACAAATCCAAAGCCCACGTGAAGCTAGCTCAATATTCTATATTCTAACAAAATTTTAGACCAAAATAGATTTGACAAACCGTACAAATAATCCAATCTATCCAAAAACCTTTCATGCCTTGCATTGTGCTTCATTTATAAGCTGTTACTCAATGAGCATCAATGATCAGTTTAGAATGATCATTTTAACTGGCAGATCAACTTGACATGTCCGCACTATATATCGTCCATAACATTTGATTTATATCTAAGAATGACACGAATCCGACGCATGGGTTAAGCTAGCTAAATTTTCTATATTTTTTTCAAAATTTTAGACTGAAATAGATTCGACAAAGCGTACGAGTATTCCAATCTATCCAAAACTGCGTCATGCCATGCATTGTGCTTCATTTATAAGCCTTTACTCAATGAGCAGCAATGATCACTTTTGAATGATCATTTTAATTGGCTGATCAACTTGACATTTCTGCATTATATCATCTGTAACTTTGGATCTAGAACTCAGAATTACACGAATCCAAAGCCCACATTAAGCTAGCTCAATTTTCTATATTGTGATAAAATTTGAGACCAAAATACATTCGACAAAGCGTCCAAGTAATCCAATCTATCCAAAACTGCATCATGCCTTGCATTGTGCTTCATTAATAAGCCGTTACTCAATGAGAACCAATGATCAGTTTAGAATGATCATTTTAACTGGTCGATCAACTTGACACAAATGCACTAAATAGTCCGTAACTTTTGATTTAGAGCTTAGAATGACAAAAATGCAAAGGCCACGTTAATCTAGCTTAATTTTCTATATTGTGACAAAATTTGAAATAGAATTCGATAAAGCATCCAAGTAATCCAATCTATCCAGAACTGCTTTATGCCATGCATTGTGATTCATTTATAAGCCTTTAATCAATGAGCATCAATGATAAGTTTAGAATGATCATTTTAACTGGCCGATCAACTTGACATGTCTACACCATATCGTCCATAACTTTTGATTTATAGTTCAGAATGACAGGAATCTAATGCTCACGTTAATCTAGCTCTTCTATGTTGTGACAAAATTTGAGACAGAAATAGATTTGACGAAGCATCCAAGTAATCCAATCTATCCAGAACTGCTTCATGCCATGCATTGTGATTCATTTATATGGCGTTACTCAATGAGCGTCAATGATCAGTTTAGAATGATCATTTTAATTGGCCGATATATTGACATAGGAAAATCAAATAAGACCTATCTTGACCTACAAGGCAAGTGTGAGCACGAAAATTCAGTTTGAATAACAAGGAAAAAGAAAAAGGAGGGAGTTATTATTAACCACATGGTTAAAATGGTTAAATAGCTGCCTTGGAAGAAGAATCAAGGTGAAAAGGACATGTCCATGCTGCACACAGTCTTCGTAACCACACCAAACAGTCATGCCTGCTGCACACAGCCTTGGTATTTACATCAAACGTTCATGAGACAGTCTACAACTCTTGCCCTCTCTTCTCATTGGTTGTTGTTGACAAGCTCCTCCTCTATTCAAGCTCACCCAAAAGTTTGAATTCGTTTTCTTTTGTGTTCACATTGAAAATCCTCTATAAAAGGGATGTAAAGACTCTATGTATGATTAAGAACTCTTAGGAGATTATTCTCCAGAAGTCTAAGACATTTCTCATCTTCTCATGCTTTTCTTTGGGTTTCTGGGTTCAATTCTTCACATTTCTCCTCTCTAATCTCAATATTCTTTCATGGTATCAGAGCATAAAATCATTTTCTACTCATATCTCTCAGTTTCTAATATAAAATTCTGTCAAAAATCTCTCAGCCTTTAAACTAAAAACTCACGGTTTTATTCAACCATAAAAGCTGCCTCCTTTGAGCTCTTCAAAGCCTAACAATGTAGGATACAGTTCAAATCAGTTCCAGCCTGAACCCTATGGTGATACCAGTAGTTCTCAAAGGCTTTAACTACATATTATGGTCAAGAACCATCAAGACAGCCATTTGTGGCAAAGGACTTTGGAATCACATCTTGGAGGATAATACTCCATCTATAGACGATCCAAAAGAGAAGAAGGATGAGGCAACAAGAAAATAAGAAGCAAGGTGGTTCCAAGAAGATCAATCTGTCCTTGGATTCCTCCAAAATTCATTGGACCCATCCATTCTTGAAGCTTATTCACATTGTGAAACCGCCAAGTCTCTTTGGGAGACTCTCAAGAGGGTGTATGGGGCTGTTTCAAACCTCAGCTGTGTGTATGAGGTTAAGAAGGCTCTCAATGATCTACACCAAGAGGATATGGAGTTCACAAAGTTCCTAGGCAAGTTCCAATCGCCATGGTCCGAGCTTGACATGTTGAGACCAAGTTCTATGGATCCAAAGGTGCTTAATGAAAGGAAGGAACAAGACAAGATATTTGGGCTCCTTCTCAGCCTAAATTCTGTCTTTAAGGATGTGATTAAGTCCATCCTAAGAGAGCCAAAACTCCCTGATTTTGAAGAGGTGTGCTCACGGATTCAAAAGGAGCAAGGTAACATTGGTTTGTTTGGTGGAAAAGGAGAACTAGTCATGGCCAACAAGAGCGTGTTTAAGCAAGAGGATAGGAAGAGTGTGATTTGTGAACATTGTAAGAGGAATGGCCACATCAATGGCAAGTTCTGGATATTTCATCCATCTCAAGCCAAACCGGTTCAAGAATTCAAAAGCTAACACTCAAAAGGGTGTGACTGAACCGGCAAGTTCATCCAACCAAGGAGGGAAGCTAGCTATGAATGTATCCATGGAGTCTGTTAAGAAGAGTGACTTGGAGGATCTCATCAAGGCCTATGCTTCAAAACTCTCCGGTATCAAACTATACTCCCATAAATTGCTTGATAAACCAGATCATAAGTTGGTAGTGGATTCGGGTGCTTCTCACCCTATGATTAGCAATGCTAGGTTGTTAAAGAACATTGAACCATGTCTAGGACAAGTAACTATAGCTGATGGTAAAGGTATTCCAATTGAAGGAACCGAAAAATTAAGAATATTTCACAAAGAAAGTAATGCTTTCTTTGTACCTAAGTTTAAGTCTAATCTAGTTTCGGCCAAAAGGGCTACTAAAGACCTGAATTGCAATGTTACTTTTGGGCCTAACAATGTTTACTTTCGGGATATTAAGAGTGGTAAGATACTTGGAAATGGTGGGACTCAAGATGAGATATATGTTCTTGAGGACACTCCTCCAAGCAATTCGGATTCCTTAGCTTTCAAATCCTGTGTTTTTGCTAATAAAGATGTCTTATGGAATGCTAGATTAGGAAATCCTCATACTCGTGCTTTAAGCTTAATAATGCCTAATGTTGCTTATGATCACTCAGTTTGTGAGTTTGTATCCTTGGCAAACATTGTCGTGTTGTTTTCCCTAAATCGTCTACGATTTATGAGCATTGCTTTGTTTTAGTACATTCTGATGTTTGGACCTCACCTTGTATGTCTTGAGATAGGAATAAATACTTTGTGACCTTTATAGATGAGAAATCGAAATATAGATGGGTTACATTACTTCCATCTAAAGATAGGGTTTATGAGGCATTTATAAACTTTCATAATTATGTTACTAATCAATTCAATGCCAAGATCAAAGTCTTAAGATCAGATAATGAAGGGGGATACACAAGTCAAAGATTCAAAGCTCACTTAAACAAACATGGAATACTACATCAAACTAGCTGCCCACACACACAACAACAAAATGGAGTTGCTGATAGGAAGAACCGGCACTTAATGGAAGTAGCAAGATCCATGATGTTTCATACCAATGTTCCCAAAAGTTTTTGGGGAGATGCAGTCTTGTTGGCTTGCTACCTCATCAATCGGATTCCAACCAAAGTCTTGCAAGACATATCCCCATTTGAGGTACTCAATAAAACTAAACCTTCCATTGATCATTTACGTGTATTTGGGTGTGTGTGCTTTGTGTATGTTCCAGGTGATCTAAGAAACAAGTTCGAGGCAAAGAGCATCAAGTGTATGTTCCTTGGATACTCGACAACACAAAAGGGTTATAAGTGCTATGATCCGAGCAACAACAGGACATATGTGTCTAGAGATGTCAAGTTCATAGAAGAACAAAGCTATTATGATCAGAAAGATTGGGAAGGATTGAAGGATCTCTCAAGGTCACCTTCTGATTTGGCTACGAGTTTGAGGTTTCTCTTGAATCATTTGGGAAATGATGTGCCAAAGGATTCAAGACACAAATAAGCAAGAACCTGAAGTAGTTCACAAGATACCCAATAGAATGAACAAGGGGTGGTAACTCAAGAACCAACTCCAATCCAAGAAGAAGCTATGGCCCAAAACCAAGAACAAGACGACTTGGAAGTGGGTATAGAGGAACCTATTCACCAAATGGAAGAGGAAACGGTTGTAGAGGAGGCTGCACCACTTATTCATCCCATACAAGCTGTTTGTTCCTTTGACCTCTTGCCATCTAGTCATCAAGCATTCCTTGGAAAGATTGAACAAAGTCAGATTCCAAGGACTTATGACGAAGCTAAGAGCAAGAAAGAATGGCTAGATGCAGTAAGAGATGAGAAGGGAGCTATGGAAAGGAATCATACATGGGATATACAAAAACTTCCCAAAGGCAAGAAGGCTGTGAGTTCCAAGTGGGTGTTCACCATCAAGTATAAGAGCAATGGGGACATAGAAAGGTACAAGGCACGTCTAGATGCAAGAGGTTTCACTCAGACATATGGAGAGGACTATACTGATACATTTGCACCGGTGGATAAGCTACACAGTGTAAGGGTTGTTCTTTCACTAGCTACGAATCTGACTTGGGACTTATGGCAAATGGATGTCAAGAACGCATTCCTAAAAGGAGAACTTGAAGAGGAAGTGTATATGACTCCACCACCAGGCCTTGAAGATCTTTGCAAAGAGGGACAGGTTCTAAGAGTTAGGAAGGCAATATATGGGTTGAAGCAGTCACCAAGGGCCTGGTATCACAAATTAAGCTCCACACTTACTGATAATGGGTTTAGGAAATCCCATTCAGATCATACTTTGTTCACTCGTCAAAACCCCAAAGGAATCATGGTGGTCTTGGTTTATGTGGATGACCTTATCATCACAGGAGATGATAAGGAAGGAATTCAGTCCACAAAGGCCTTCTTAAACAGATCATTTGACATCAAGGATATTGGAGAGTTGAAATACTTCTTGGGTATTGAAGTGTGTCGATCTCAGGAAGGGCTCTTTCTATCCCAAAGAAAGTATGCTCTTGATCTGTTGACAGACACGGGAAAGCTGGGGGCTAAACCGGCCAAAACTCCTCTTGAAGATGGCTACAAGGTCAATGGAAAGGGGGGAGAAAGCTGATGAGTTATTTAAGATATGTTTCTCAGTATAGGAGACTAGTTGGGAAGCTGATCTACCTCACCCTCACACGACCATACTTGTGTTTTGCTGTGAATCAAGTGAGTCAACATATGCAAAAACCTACTGTATATCATTGGAGCATGGTAGAAAGGATCTTTAGATACATCAAAGGATCTCCTGGTCAAGGCATATGGATGGGCAAGAATGGGAACACTGAGATTGTCGGGTATTGTGATGCGGATTGGGCTGGTAATAGGGTGGATAGGAAATCAACCACTGGGTATTACACCATCATTGGTGGGAACTTAGTCACTTGGAAGACTAAGAAGTAGAAGGTGATATCATGTTCTAGTGCTGAAGCAGAATATCGGGCTATGAGGAAGCTAACAAATGAAGTAACTTGGCTCACAGCGCTCTTGAAAGATTTTGGTATTCAACAACCAGGGCCAATTACCTTCCATTGTGACAATCAGGCAGCCATCACATAGCTTCAAACTCAGTTTTTCACGAGAGGACCAAGCACATAGAGATCGACTGCCATAAGGTTAGGGAGAAAGTTCATGATGGAACCATTCTGCCATGTTATACAAGGAGTGAAGACCAACTAGCCGACATCTTCACAAAGGCAGCAAGTTTCAAAGTTTGCAAGAACATCTTTAGCAAACTTGGGCTTGTTGATTTATCACATCAATGATCAAAGGTCTCCTAATCCTAGAGCAACACACTCTTTTTCCCTTATTAAGGTTTATCCCAAGTGGTTTTCCTTAATAAGGTTTTTAATGAGATGTTGCCTTGGGTTCCCAAGCTTAAGACTTTAGGGTGATTCCAAAGTCTTTAGTTTGAGGGGGAGTATTGACATAGGAAAATCAAATTAGGCCTATGTTGACCTACAAGGCAAGTGTGAACACGAAAATTCAGCTTGAATAACAAGGGAAAAGAAAAAGGAGGGAGTTATTATTAACCACATGGTTAAAATGGTTAAATAACTGCATTGGGAGGAGAATCAAGGTGAAAAGGACATGTCTATGCTGCACACAGTCTTGGTAACCACACCAAACAGTCATGCCTGCTGCACACAGCCTTGGTAACCACACCAAACGTTCATGAGACAGTCTACAGCTCTTCCCCTCTCTTCTCATTGGTTGTTGACAAGCTCCTCATCTATTCAAGCTCATCCACAAGTTTGAATTCGTTTTCTTTTGTATTTAAATTGAAAATCCTCTATAAAAGGGCTGTAAAAACTCAATGTATGATTAAGAACTCTTAGGAGATTATTCTCCAGAAGTTAAAGACCTTTCTCATCTTCTCATGCTTTTCTTTGGGTTTCTGGGTTCAATTCTTCACATTTCTCCTCTCTAATCTCAATATTCTTTCACGATAAAATTGCATTTTCGCACTAAATCGTCCATAACTTCTGATTTAGAGCTTAGAATGACACAAAGCCGAAGCCCACGTTAAGCTAGCTCAATTTTCTATATTGTGACAAATTTTGAGACAGAAATAGATACGACAAAGCCACCAAATTATCCAATCTATCCAAAACTTTTTCATTCCATGCATTGTGCTTGATTTATAAGCCTCTACTCAATGAACACTAGTCATCAGTGAAGAATGATCATTTTAACTAGCCGATCAACTTGACATGTCCACGCTAAATCGTCTATAACTTTTGATTCAGAGCTCAGAATGACACAAATACAAACCCCACGTTATGCTAGCTCAATTTTCTATATTGTGACAAAATTTGAGACACAAATAGATTCGACTAAGTGTCCAAGTTATCCAATCTATCCAAAACTGCGGCATGCCATGCATTGTGCTTCAATTATAAGCCTTTACTCAATGAGCATCAATGATCAGATTAGAATGATCATCTTAACTGGCCGATCAACTTGACATTTCTGCACTAAATCTTCCGTAACTTTTGATTTAGATCTCAGAATGACACAAATCCAAAGCCCACGTGAAGCTAGCTCAATATTCTATATTCTAACAAAATTTGAGACCAAAATAGATTTGACAAACCGTACAAATAATCCAATCTATCCAAAACTGTGTCATGCCTTGCATTGTGCTTCATTTATAAGCTGTTACTCAATGAGCATCAATGATCAGTTTAGAATGATCATTTTAAATGGCTGATCATTTTGACATGTCCGCACTATATCATCCATAACTTTTGATTTATTGTTCAGAATTACACAAATCCAACGCTCGCGTAAAAGTAGCTTTCTATATTTTTACAAAGTTTGAGATAGAAATCAATTCGACAAAGCGTACAAGTAATTATTTTAAATGATCAGTTTGGAATGATCTTTTTAAATGGCCGATTATTTTGACATGTCCGCACTATATCGTCCATAACTTTTGATTTATAGCTTAGAATGACACAAATCCAAGGCCCATGTTGACACAAATCCAAATCACAATGACACGAATCCAACGCTATCGTTAAACTAGCTACATTTTCTATATTTTTACCAAATTTGAGACAGAAATAGATTCAACAAAGCATACAAGTAATCCAATCTATCGAAAACTGCGTCATGTCATGCATTGTGCTTCATTTACAAGCCTTTACTCAATGAGCATCAATGATCAGTTTAGAATGATCATTTTAACAGACCGATCAACTTGACATTTTTGCACTATAACGTCCATGTATTTGGATTTAGAACTCAAAATGACATGAATGCAAAGCCCACTTTAAACTAGCTCAATTTTCTATATTGTGACAATATTTGAGATCGAAATAGATACGACAAAGCGTTCAAGTAATCTAATCTCTCCAAAATTGTGTCATGCCTTGCATTGTGCTTCATTAATAAGCCGTTACTCAATGAGCATGAATGATCAGTTTAGAATGATCATTTTAACTGGCCGATCAACTTGACATGTCCGCACTAAATCGTCTGTAACTTTCAGTTAGAACTTAGAATGAAACAAATCCAAAGCCCACGTTAAGGTAGTTCAAATTTCTATATTGTGACAAAATTTAAGAGAGAAATAGATACAACAAAGCATCCAAGTTATCCAATCTATCCAAAACTTCATCATTCCATGCATTGTGCTTCATTAATAAGCCTCTACTTAATGAGCACCAATGATCAATGACGAATGATCATTTCAACTAACCGATCAACTTGACATGTCCACGCTAAATCGTCTGTAACTGTTGATTTAGAGCTAAGAATGATACAAATACAAACCTCACGTTAAGCTAGCTCAATTTTCTATATTGTGACAAAATTTGAGACACAAATAGATTCGACCAAGTGTCCAAGTTATCCAATCTATCCAAAACTGCGCCATGCCATGCATTGTGCTTCAATTATAAGCCTTTACTTAATGAGCATAAGTGATCAGTTTAGAATGATCATTTTAACTGGCCGATCAACTTGATATTTTTACACTAAATCGTCCATAACTTTGGATTTAGAACTCATAATGACACAAATCCAATGCCCACGTTAATCTAGCTCAATTTTCTATATTGTGAAAAAATTTGAGACTGAAATAGATTCGACAAAGCATCCAAGTAATCCAATATATCCAAAACTGCGTCATACCTTGCATTGTGAATCATTTATAAGCCGTTACTTAATGAGCATCAATGATCAGTTTAAAATGGTCATTTTAAATGGCTGATCATTTTGACATGTCCGCACTATATAATCCATAACTTTTGATTTATTGTTAAGAATTACAGAAATCCAACGCTCGCGTTAAAGTAGCTAATTTTTCTATATTTTTACAAAGTTTGAGATAGAAATCAATTCGACAAAGCATACAAGTAATCATTTTAAATGATCAGTTTGGAATGATCATTTTAAATGGCCGATCATTTTGACATGTCCGGACTATATCGTCCATAACTTTTGATTTATAGCTCACAATGACACGAATCCAACGCTCGCGTTAAACTAGCTACAATTTCTATATTTTTACCAAATTTGAGACAGAAATAGATTCAACAAAGCATACAAGTAATCCAATCTATCGAAAACTGCGTCATGTCATGCATTGTGCTTCATTTACAAGCCTTTACTCAATGAGCATCAATGATCAGTTTAGAATGATCATTTTAACAGACCGATAACCTTGACATTTTTGCACTATAACGTCCATGTATTTGGATTTAGAACTCAAAATGACACGAATGCAAAGCCAACGTTAAACTAGCTCAATTTTCTATATTGTGACAATATTTGAGATCGAAATAGATACGACAAAGCGTTCAAGTAATCTAATCTATCCAAAACTGCGTCATGCCTTGCATTGTGCTTCATTAATAAGTCGTTACTCAATGAGCATGAATGATCAGTTTAGAATGATCAGTTTAGAATGATCATTTTAATTGGCCGATCAACTTGACATGTCTGCACTAAATCGTCCGTAACTTTTAAGTTAGAACTTAGAATGACACAAATCCAAAGCCCACGTTAAGATAGTTCAAATTTCTATATTGTGACAAAATTTAAGAGAGAAATAGATACAACAAAGCATCCAAGTTATCCAATCTATCCAAAACTTCATCATTCCATGTATTGTGCTTCATTTATAAGCCTCTACTTAATGAGCACCAATGATCAATGACGAATGATCATTTCAACTAACCGATCAACTTGACATGTCTGCGCTAAATCATCTATAACTATTGATTTAGAGCTCAGAATGACACAAATGCAAAGCCCACGTTAAACTAGCTCAATTTTCTATAATGTGACAAACTTTGAGACAGAAATATATTCAACAAAGCGTCCAATTAATCCAATCTGTCCAAAACTGCGTCATACCATGCATTGTGCTTCATTTATAAGCCTTTGCTCAATGAGCATCAATGATTAGTTTAGAATGATCATTTTAATTGGCCGATCGACTTGACATGTTTGCACTAAATCGTCCATAACTTTTGATTTAGATCTTAGAATGACACAAATCCAAATCCCACGTTAAACTAGCTTAATTTTCTATATTGTGACAAAATTTGAGATAGAATAGATACGATAAAGCATCCAAGTTATCTAATCTATCCAAAACTTCGTCATGCCATGCATTGTGCTTCATTTATAAGCCTAAACTCAATAATCATCAATGATCAGTTAACAATGATCATTTTTTTGGCCGATCAACTTGACATTTCCGCACTAAATATCCGTAACTATTGAGTTAGAACTTAGAATGACACAAATTCAAAGCCCATGTTAAGCTAGCTCAATTTTCTATGTTGTGACAAAATTTGACAAAAATAGATTTGACGAAGCATCCACGTAATCCAATCTATCCAGAACTGCTTCATGCCATGTATTGTGCTTCATTTATAAGCTTTTACTCAGTGAGCATCAATGATCAGTTTAGAATGATCATTTTTTAACTGGCCGATAAACTTGACATATCCTCACTAAATCGTCCATAAATTTTTATATCGAGCTTAGAATGACACAAATCCAAATCCCACGTTAAGCTAGCTCAATTTTCTATATTGCACAAAATTTGAGATAGAAATAGATTCGAAAAAGCATCCAAAGTAATCCAATCTATCCAAAATTTCTTCATGCCAAGCACTGTGCTTCATTTATAAGCCTTTACTCAATGAGCATCAATGATCAGTTTAGAATGATCAATTTTATTGACCGATCAACTTGACATATCTGCACTATATCGTCCATAACTTTTGATTTATAGCTCAGAACGACACAAATCCAATGCCCACGTTAACATAGCTCAATTTTCTATATTGGTACAAAATTTGAGATAGAAATAGATTGGACAAAGTGTACAACTTATCCAATCTATCCAAAATTTTGTCATTCCATGCATTGTGGTTCATTTATAAGCCTCTACTCAATGAGCACCAATGAGCAGTGAAGAATGATCATTTTAACTAGTCGATCAACTTGACATGTCCGCACTAAATCGTCTGTAAATTTTGATTAAGAGCTCAGAATGACACAAATCCAAATCCCACGTTAAGCTAGCTCAATTTTCTATATTGTGACAAAATTTGAGACAGAAATAGATTCCACAAAGTGTTCAAATAATCAATCTATCCAAAACTACATCTTGCCATGCATTGTGCTTCATTTATAAGCCTTTATTTAATGAGCATCAATGATTAGTTTAGAATGATCCTTTTAACAGGCCGATCAACTTGACATGTTATCACAAAATCATCCGTAACTTTGGATTTAGAACTCAGAATGACACAAATCCAAAGCCCACGTTAAGGTAGTTCAATTTTCTATATTGTGACAAAATTTGAGACAAAAATAGATTCGATAAAGCGTCCAAGTAATCCAATATATCCAAAACTGTGCCATGCCATGCATTGTGCTTCATTTATAAGTCTTTACTTGATGAGCATCAATGATCAGTTTAGAATGATCATTTTAACTAACCGATCAACTTGACATGTTATCACAAAATCATCCGTAACTTTGGATTTAGAACTCAGAATGACACAAATCCAAAGCCCACGTTAAGCTAGTTCAATTTACTATATTGTTAAAAAATTTGAGATAGAAATAGATTCGACAAAGTGTTTAAGTAATCTAATCTATCCAAAAGTGCGTCTTGCCATGTATTGTGCTTCACTAATAAGCCTTTACTCAATGAGAATCAATGATCAGGTTAGAATTATTATTTTAACTGGCTGATCAACTTGACATGTCTGTACTAAATTGTTCGTAACTTTGGATTTAGAATCCGAATGACACAAATCCAAAACCAACTTTAAGCTAACTCAATTTTATATATTGTGACAAAATTTGAGACATAAATGATTCGCCATAGCGTCCAACTAATCTAATATATCCAAAACTGCATCATGCATTGCATTGTGTTTCATTTATAAGCCGATACTCAATGAGCATCAATGATCAGTTTATAATAATCATTTCAACTTGGCGATCAACTTGATATGTCCGCACTAAATCGTCCCTAATTTTTGATTTATATCTTAGAATGACACAAATCAAAAGCCCACCTTAAGCTATCTCAATTTTCTATATTGTGACAAAATTTGAACTGAAATAGATACGACTAACCGTCCAAGTTATCCAATCTCTCCAAAACTTTGTCATGCCAAGCACGGAGCTTCATTTATAAGCCTCTACTCAATGAGCACCAATGATCAGTTAAGAATGATCATTTTAACGGCCTTATAAACTTGACATGTCAGCACTAAATCGTCTTTTGACATAAATCAAAAACCCAGGTTAAGCTAGCTCAATTTTCTATATTTTGACAAAATTTGAGATTGAAATGGTTTGACAAAGCGTACAAGTAATCCAATATATCCAAAACTGTGCAATTCCTTGCATTGTGCTTCATTTATAAGCCGTTACTCAATGAGCATCAATAATCAGTTTAGAATGTTCATTTTAACTAGCCGATCAACTTGACATGTATATCTAAATCGTCCATAACTATTGATTTAGAGCTTAGAATGACACAAACCCAAAGCCTACGTTAACTAGCCCAATTTTCTATATTGTGATAAAATTTGAGACAAAAATAGATTCGACAAATCATCAAAGTAATCCAATTTATCCAACACTTATTCATGCCATGCATTGTGCTTCATTTATGAGCATTTACTCAATGAACATTAATGATCAGTTTAGAATGATCATTTTAAATGCGCGATCAACTTGACATGTATGAACTAAATCGTCCATAACTTTGGATTTAGAGCTCAGAATGACACAAATCCAAAGCCCACGTTAAGCTAACTCAATGTTTTTATATTGTGACAAAATTTGAGACCAAAATAGATTCGACAAAGCGTCCAAGTAATCCAATCTATCCAAAACTGCGTCATGCCATGCATTGTGCTTCATTTATAAGCCTTTACTTGATGAGCATCAATGATTAGTTTAGAATGATCATTTTAACTGGCCGATATACTGACATGTCTTCACTATATCATCCGTAACTTTTGATTTATACCTCAGAATTGCATGAATCCAATGCCCACGTTAAGCTAGCTCAATTTTCTGTATTGTGATAAAATTTGAGAAAGAAATAGATTCGCCAAAGCGTCCAAATAATCCAATCTATCCAAAACTGCGTCTTGTGATGCATTGTGCTTCATTAATAAGCCTTTACTCAATGAACATCAGTGTTTCGTTTAGAATGATTATATTAACTGTCGATCAACTTTACATATCAAAACTAAATCGTCCGTAACTTTAGATTTAGAACTCAGAATGGCACAAATCCAAAGTCCACGCTAATCTAGTTCAGTTTTCTATATTGTGAAAAAATTTGAGACGGAAATAAATTCGACAAGGCATCCAAGTAATCCAATATATCCAAAACTGCATCATACCATGCATTGTGATTCATTCGTAAGCCTTTACTTAATGAGCATTAATGATCAGTTTAGAATGATCATTTTAACTGGCCGATCAACACTATATGTGTTCACTATATCGTCTGTAACTTTTGATTTATATCTCAGAATGACACGAATCCAATGCCCACGTTAGCTAGCTCAATTTTCTATGTTGTTACTAAAGTTGAGACATAAATAGATACGACAAGGCGTCTAAGTAATACAATCTCTCCTAAACTGTGTGATGCTATGCATTATACTTCATTAATAAGCCTTTACTCAATGAGCATCAATGATCAGTTTAGAATGATTCTTTTAACTGGCCGATCAACTTGACAATGTAGAATGACACAAATCCAAAGTCCACGTTAAGCAAGCTCAATTTTCTATATTATGACAAAATTTTGAGATAGAAATGATTCGACAAAGCGTCCAAGTAATCCAATCTCTCCAAAACTGCGTCACGCCTTGCATTCTGCTTCATTTATAAGCCGTTACTCAATGAGCATCAATGATCAGTTTAGAATGATCATTTTAACTGGCATATCAACTTGACATGTCCGCACTAAATTGTCCATAACTTTTTATTTAGATCTTACAATGACACAAATCCAAAGCCCACGTTAAGCTAGCTCAATTTTCTATATTGTGACAAAATTTGAGACATAAATAGATACGACAAAGGGTACACGTTATCCAATCTATCCAAAACTTCTTCATGCTGTGCATTTTGCTTCATTTATAAGCCTCTACTCAATGAACACCAATGATCTGTTAAGAATGATCATTTTAACTGGCCGATCAACTTGATATATCCGTACTAAATCGTCCGTAACTTTTGATTTAGAAGTCAGAATGACACAAATCCAAAGCCCATGTTAAGCGAGCTTAGTTTGCTATATTGTGGAAAAATTTTGAGACAGAAGTGATTCGACAAAGTGTCCAAGTAATCAAATCTATATGAACCTGCGTTATGGCTTGCATTGGGCTTCATTTATAATCCGTTACTCAATGAGCATCAATGATCAGTTTAGAATGTTCATTTTAATTGGCTGATCAACTTGACATGTCTGCATTTAACCGTCCATAAGTTTTGATTTCGAGCTCAGAATGACACAAATCCAAGCCCACGTTAAGCTATCTCAATTTTCTATATTGTGACAAAATTTGAGACATAAATAGATTCAACAAAGCATCCAAGTAATCCAATATATCCAAAACTGCGTCATGCCATGCATTGTGCTTCATTTGTAAGCCTTTACTTAATGAGCATTAATGATCAGTTTAAAATGATCATTTTAACTAGCCAATCAACTTGACATGTCTTCGCTATTTTGCCTGTAACTTTTGATTTATAGCTCTGAATGACACGACTCCAATGCCCATGTTAAGCTAGCTTCAATTTCGATATTGTGACAAAATTTGAGACAAAAGTAGATTCAACAAAGCATCCAAGTAATCCAATCTATCCAAAAATGCGTCTTGCCATGCATTGTGCTTCATTAATAAGCCTTTACTTAATGAGAATCAATGATCAGTTTAGAATGATTATTTTAACTGCCCGATCAACTAGACATATCCGCACTAAATCGTCCATAATTTTTAATTTTAAGCTCAGTTGACACAAATCCAAAGCCCATGTTAAGCTAGCTCAATTTTAAATATTGTGGAAAAATTTGAGACATAAGTGATTCGACAAAGTGTGCAAGTAATCAAATCTATCTGAAACTGCGTTATGCCTTGCATTGTGCTTCATTTATAAACCGTTACTCAATGAGCATCAATGATCAGTTTAGAATGTTCATTTGAATAGTCCAATCAACTTGACATTTTTGCACTAAATCGTCCATAACTTTTGATTTCGAGCTCTGAATGACACAAATCAAAAGCCCAAGTTAAACTAGCTCAATTTTCTATACCATGACAAAATTTGAGGCATAAATAGATTCGACAAAGCATCCAAGTAATCCAATATATCCAAAACTTCATCATGCCATGCAGTGTCCTTCATTTATAAGCCTTTACTCAATGAGCATGTCTGTTTAGAATGATCATTTTAACTGGCCGATCAACTTGACATGTCTACACTTAATCGTCCGTAACTTTGGTTTTAGAGCTTAGAATGACACAAATCCAAAGCCCGCGTTAAGCTCGCTCAATTTTCTATATTGTGAAAAAATTTGAGACAGAAATAGATTCGACAAAGAATTGAAGTAATCCAATCTATCCAAAACTGCGTCATGTCGTGCATTGTGCTTTATTTATAAGCCTTTACTTAATGAGCATCAATGATCAATTTAGAATGATCATTTTAACTAGCCGATCAACTTGACATGTCTTCACTATATCGCCCGTAACTTTTGATTTATAGCTCAGAATGACACGAATCCAATGCCCACGTTAAGCTAGCTCAATTTTCTATATTGTGACCAAATTTGTGACAGAAATAGATTTAACAAAGCGTCCAAGTAATCCAATCTAATCAAAACTGCGTCTTGTCATGCATTGTGCTTCATTAATAAGCCTTTACTCAATGAGCATCAATGATCAGTTAAGAATGATTATATGAACTGCCGATAAACTTGACATGTCTGTGGTAAATCGTCCGTAACTTTGGATTTAGGACTCAGAATGACACAAATCCAAACTCCACGCTAAGCTAGTTCAATTTTCTATATTGTGACAAAATTTGAGACAGAAATAGATTCGACAAGGTGTCCAAGTAATCAAATCTATCAATGAGAACCAATGATCAGTTTAGAATGATTATTTTAACTGGTCGATCAACTTGACATGTCTTCATTAAAATGACTGTAACTTTGGATTTAGAACTCGGAATGACACAAATCCAAAGCCGGCTTTAAGCTAGCTCAATTTTATATACTGTGAGAAAATTTGAGACAGAAATGATTCGACAAATCGTCCAAGTAATCCAATATATACAAAACTGCGTTATGCCTTGCATTGTGCTTCATTTGTAAACCGTTACTCAATGAGCATCAATGATCAGTTTATAATGATCATTTCAACTGGTAGATCAACTTGACATGTCCACAAAAAATTGTCCATAATTTTTGATTTAAAGCTTTGAATAACACAAATCAAAAGCCCACGTTAAGCTAGCTCAATTTTCTATATTGTGACAAAATCGAAACATAAATAGATACGACTAACAATCCAAGTTATCCATTCTCTCAAAACTTTGTCATGCAAGGCACCGAGCTTCAGTTATAAGCTTCTACTCAATGAGCACCAATGATCAGTTAAGAATGATCATTTTAACTGGCCGATCAATTTGATATGTCGGCACTAAATTGTCTGTTACTTTAGATTTAGAACTCAGAATGACACAAATCCAAAGCCCACGTTAAGGTAGATCAATTTTCTATATTGTGACAAAATTTGAGACTGAAATGATTCGACAAAGCATACAAGTAATCGAATCTATCCAAAACAGCGCTATTCCTTGCATTGTGCTTCATTTATAAGCGCCGTTACTCAATGAGTATCAATAATAAGTTTAGAATGTTCATTTAACTGGCCAATCAACTTGACATGTATATCAAAATCGTCCATAACTTTAGATTTAGAGCTCAGAATGATACAAATCCAAAGCCGACGTTAAGCTAGCTCAATTTTCTATGTTGTGATAAAATTTGAGACAAAATTAGATTCGCGAAATCATCCAAGTAATCCAATCTATCCAAAACTTATTCATGCCATGCATTGTGCTTCATTTATAAGCCTTTACTCGATGAGTATCAATGCTCAGTTTATACTGATCATTTTAACTGGCCGATCAACTTGATATGTTTGAACTAAATCGTCCATAACTTTTGATTTATAGTTCATAATGACACGAATCCAACACCCATATTAAGCTAACTAAATTTTCTATATTGTGACCAAATTTTGGACAAAAATAGATTCGACAAAGCAACCAAGTAATCCAATCTATCCAGAACTGCTTCATGCCATGCAGTCTGCTTCATTTATAACGCTTTACTTAATGAGCATCAATAATTAGTTTAGAATGATCATTTTAACTGGCTGATACACTGACATGTCTTCACTATATCGTCCGTAACTTATTATTTATAGCTCAGAAGGGCACAAACCCAATGCCCACGTTAAGCTAGCTCAATTTTCTATATTGTGACAAAATGTGAGACAGAAATGGATTCGACAAAGCATCCAAGTAATCCAATCTATCCAAAACTGCGTCTTATCATGCATTGTGCTTCATTAATAAGCCTTTACTCAATGAGCATCAGTGATTAGTTTAGAATGATTATATTAACTACCGATCAACTTGACATGTCTACACTAAATTGTCCGTAACTTTGGATATACAACTCATAATGACACAAATCCAAAGTCCACGCTAAGCTAGTTCAATTTTCTATATTGTGACAAAGTTTGAGGCAGAAATAGATTCGACAAGGCGTCCAAGTAATCCAATCTATCCAAAACTGCGTCATGCCATGCATTGTGCTTCATTTATAAGCCTTTACTCAATGAGCATCAATGATTAATTTTGAATGATAATTTTTACTCGCCGATCAACTTGACATGTCTGCACTAAATCATCCGTAACTTTTGATTTAGAGCTCAGATTGACATAAATCCAAAGCACACGTTAAGCTAGCTCAATTTTCCATATTGTGATAAAATTTGAGATAGAAATAGATTTGACAAGGTGTCCAAATAATCCAATCTATCCAAAATTGCGTCTTGCCATGCATTGTGCTTTATTAATAAGCCTTTACTCAATGAGCATCAATGATCAGTGTAGAATGATTATATTACCAGGCCGATCAACTTGAAATGTCTGCACTAAATTGTCCGTAACTTTGGATTTAGAACTCCGAATGACACAAATCCATAGCCCACGTTAAGTTGGCTAAATTTTCTATATTGTGACAAAATTTTAGGCAAAAATAGATTCGACAAACCGTTCAAGTAATCAAATCTATCCAAAACTGCGTCATGTCATGCATTGTGATTCATTTATAAGCATTTACTCAATGAGCACCAATGATCATTTTACTCGCTGATCAACTTGACTTGTCTGCACTATATCGTCCATAACTTTTTATTTGTATCTCGGAATGACACGAATCCAATGCCCACATTAAGTTTGCTCAATTTTCTATGTCGTGACAAATTAAAGACATAAATAGATTCAAAAAAGCATCCAAGAAATGCAATCTATCCAAAACTGCGTCTCGCCATGCATTGTGCTGTATTAATAGCCTTTAATCAATGAGCATCAATGATCAGTTTAGAATGATTATTTTAACTGGCCGATCTACTTGACATGTCTGCACAAAATCATCCGTAACGTTAGATTTTGAACTCAAAATGACATAAATCCAAAGACCACGTTAACCAAGTTCAATTTTCTATATTGTGACAAAATTTAAGACAAAAATAGGTTCGACAAAGCGTCCAAGTAATCCAATCTATCCAAAACTTCTTCATGCCATGCATTGTGCTTCATTTATAAGCCTTTACTCAATGAGCATCAATGATCAGTTTAGAATGATCATTTTAGCTGGCCGATCAACTTGACATGTCCGCACAAAATCGTCTGTAATTTTTGATTTAAAGCTCATAATGACACAAATCCAAAGCCCACGTTAAGCTAGCTGAATTTTCTATATTGTGACAAAATTTGAGACAACAATAGATTCGACAAAGCATCCAACTAATCCAATCTATCCAAAACTGTATGATACCACCCATTATGCTACATTTATAAACATTTACTCAATGAGCACCAATGATAAGTTTAGAATGATCATTTTAAAATGCCCGATCAACTTGACATGTCTCCAGTATATCATTCGTAACTTTTGATTTATAACTAAGAATGACACAAATTCAATGCCCACGTTAAGCTAGCTTAATTTTCTATAATGGTAAAAAATTTGAGACGAAAATAGATTCGACAAAGCGTTCAAGTAATCTAACCTATCAAAAACTGCTTCATGCCTTGCATTGTGCTTCATTTATAAGCATTTACTCAATGAGCATCAATGATCAATTTAAAATGATCATTTTAACTGGCTGATCAACTTGACATGTCTGCCCTAAATCGTCGGTTACTTTTGATTTAGAGCTTAGAATGACACAAATCCAAAGCCCATATTAAGCTAGCTCGATTTTCTATATTGTGAAAAAATTTGAGAAAGAAATAGATTGGACAAAGCGTCCAAGTAATCCAATCTATCCAAAACTGCGTCATGACATGCATTGTGCTTCATTTATAAGCCTTTACACAATGAGCATCAATGATCAGTTTAGAATAATCATTTTAACTGGTCGATCAACTTGACATGTCTGCACTAAATCGTCCATAACTTTTGACTTAGAGCTCAGAATGACACAAATCAAAGCCCACGTTAAGCTAGCTCAATTTTCTATATTTTGACAAAATTTGAGAAAGAAATTGATTCAACAAAGTGTCCGAGTAATCGAATCTATCCAAATATGCGTCATGCCTTACATTGTGCTTCATTTATAAGCCATTACTCAATGAGCATCAATGATCAGTTTAGAATGATCATTTTAACTGGCTGATAGATTTGACATGTCTGCACTAAATCGTCCATTACTTTTTATTTAGAGCTTAGATTGACACAAATCCAAAGCCCATGTTAAGCTAGCTCACTTTTTATATTGTGACAAAATTTAAGACTGAAATATATTTGAAAAAGCATCCATGTATTCCGATCTATCCAAAACTTCTTCATGCCATGCATTGTGCTTCATTTATAAGCATGTACTCAATGAGCATCAATGATTAGTTTAGAATAATAATTTTAATTGGCCGATCAACTTGACATGTCTGCACTATATTATCCGTAACTTTTTATTTATAGGTCATAATGACACAAATCCCAAGGACACGTTAAGCTAGCTCAATTTTCTATATGCTGAAAAAACTTGAGACATAATAGATTCGACAAAAATCCAACTAATCCAATCTATCCAAAAATGCATCATGCCATGTATTGTGCTTCATTTATAAGCCTTTACAAAATGAGCATCAATGATCAGTTTAGAATGATCATTAAACTGGCTGATATCCTTGACATGTCTGTACTAAATCGTCGGTAACTTTTGATTTAGAGCTCAGAATTACATAAATCCAAAGCCCATGTTAAGCTAGCTTAATTTTCTATATTGTGACAAATTTGGGAAAGAAATAGATTCGACAAAGCGTCCAAGTAAATCAATCTATCCAAAACTCTGTTATGCCATGCAATGTGCTTCATTTATAAGCCTTTACTCAATGAGCATCAATGATCAGTTTAGAATAATTATTTTAACTGGCCGATCAACTTTACATGTCCCGCAATAAATCGTCCGTAACTTTTGACTCAGAGCTTAGAATGACACAAATCCAAAGCTCACGTTAAGCTAGATCAATCTTCTATATTTTGACAAAATTTGTGACAGAAATAGATTCGACAAAGCATCCAAATGTTCTAATCTATCCAAATTTGCATCATGCCTTACATTGTGCTACATTAATAAGCCGTTACTCAATGAACATCAATGATCAGTTTAGAATGATCATTTTAACTGGCCGATCAACTTGACATGTCTGCACTAAATTGTCCATTACTTTTGATTTAGAGTTTAGAATGACACAAATCCAAAGCGCACGTTGAACTAGCTCACTTTTTTATATTGTGACAAAATTTGAGACTGAAATAGATTCGACAAAGCATCCATGTAAACCGATCTATCCAAAACTTATACATGCCATGCATTGTGCTTCATTTATAAGCCGTACTCAATGAGCATCAATGATCAGTTTAGAATAATAATTTTAATTGGCTGATCAACTTGACATGTCTACACTATATCGTCCATAATGTTTTATTTATAGCTCATAATGACACAAATCCAAAGCACACATTAAACTAGCTCAATTTTCTATGTGGTGATAAAATTTGAGACAGAAATAGATTCGACAAAGCATCCAAGTAATCCAGTCTATCAAAATTTGCATCATGCTATGCATTGTGCTTCATTTATAAGCCTTTACTCAATGAGCATCAATGATCAGTTTAGAATATCATTTCACCTGGCCGATAAATGTGACATGTCCGCACAAAATCGTCCGTCAGTTTTGATTTAGAATTCAGAGTGATAGAAATCCAAAGCCCACGTTAACCTAGGTCAGTTTTCTATATTGTGACAAAATTTGAGATGGAAATAGATTTGACAACGCGTCCAAGTAATCCAATATATCCAAAACTCTGTCATGGCATGCATTGTGCTTCATTTATAAGCCTTTAATCAATGACCATCAATTATAAGTTTAGAATGATCATTTTAACTGCACAATCAACTTGACATGTGTGCAGTAAAGCATCTGTTACTTTTGATTTACAACTCAGAATGACATGAATCCAATGCCCATGTTAAACTAGATCAATTTCCTATATTGTGAAAAAATTTGAGACAAAGACAGATTTGACAAAGCATCCAAGTAGCCCAATATATCGAAAACTGCGTCTTGCCATGCATTGTGCTTCATTAATAAGCCTTTACTCAATGAGCATCAATGATCAGTTTAGAATGATTATTTTAACTAGTCGATCAACTTGAAATGTATGCCTTAAATTGACCGTAACTTTAGTTTTAGAACTCAAAATGACACAAATTTAAAGCCCCCGTTAAGCTAGTTCAATTTTCTATATTATGACAAAATTTGAGACATAAATAGATTCGACAAAGCGGACAAGTAATCCAATCTACCCAAAACTGCGTCATGCCATGCATTGTGCTTTATTTATAAGCCTTTACTCAATGAGCATCAATGATCAGTTTAGAATGATCATTTTAACTGGCTGTTCAACTTGACATGTCCGCACTAAATCGTCCGTAACTTCTAATTTAGAGCTAAGACTAACACAAATCCAAAGCCCACATTAACCTAGGTCAATTTTCTATATTGTGACAAAATTTGAGATAGAAATAGATTCGACAAATCGTCCATGTAATCAAATCTATCCAAAACTACGTCATGGCATGCATTGTGCTTCATTTATAAGCCTTTACTCAATGAGCATGAATGATCAGTTTAGAATGATCATTTTAACTGCCCGATCAACTTGACATTTCTGCGCTAAATCGTCCATAACTTTTGATTTAGAGCCCATAATGACACAAATCCAAAGCCCACGTTAACCTAGCTCACTTCTTCATATTGTGAAAAAATTTGAGACTTAAATAGATTCGACAAAGCATCCAGATAATCCAATCTATCTAAACTTCTTCGTGCCAAGCATTGTGATTCATTTATAAGCCTTTACTCAAGGAGCATCAATGATCAGTTAAGAATGATCATTTTAACGGGCCGATCAATTCGACATGTCTGTACTTAATCATATGTAACTTTGGATTTAGAGCTCGGAATGACAGAAATCCAAAGCCCACGTTAAACTGCCTCAATTATCTATATTGTGACAAAATATGAGACAGAAATAGGTTCGACAAAACTTCCAAGTAATCCAATCTATCCAAAACTGCGTCATGCTATGGATTGTGAATAATGTATATCCCATTACTCAATAAGCATCAATGATCTGTTTAGAATGATAATTTTTAACTGGCTGATCAACTTGACATGTCCGCACAAAATCGTGCCTAACTTTTGATTTAGAACTTAGAATGACACAAATCCAAAGCCCACGTTAACCTAGGTCAATTTTCTATGTTATGACAAATTTAAGACAGAAATAGATTCGATAAGGCGTCCAAAAAATCCAATCTATCCAAAACTCTGTCATGCCATGCATTGTGCTTCATTTATCCTTTACTCAATGAGCATCAATGATCAGTTTAGAATGATTATTTTAACTGGTCGATCAACTTGACATGTATGCCTTAAATCTACCGTAACTTTAGTTTTAGAACTCAAAATGACACAAATTTAAAGCCCACATTAAGCTAGTTCAATTTTCTATATTATGACAAAATTTGAGATAGAAATAGATTCGACAAAGCGGCCAAGTAATCAAATCTACCAAAAACTGCGTCAAGCCATGCATTGTGCTTTATTTATAAGCCTTCACTCAATGAGCATAAATGGTCAGTTTAGAATGATCATTTTAACTTGCCGATCAACTTGACATGTCCGCACTAAATCGTCCGTAACTTCTGATTAAGACCTAAGACTGACAAAAATCCAAAGCTCACGTTAACCTAGCTCAATTTCCATACTGTGACAAAATTTGAGACAGAAATGGATTGGATAAGGCGTCCAAGTAATCAAATCTATCCAAAACTTCGTCATGCCGTACATTGTGCTTCATTTATAAGCTTTTACTCAATGAGCATCAATGATTAGTTTAGAATGATCATTTTAACTGCCCGATCAACTTGCCATTTCTGCCCTAAATAGTCCATAACTTTTGATTTAGAACTCAGAATGACACAAATCCAAAGCCCACGTTAAGCTAGCTCAATTTTCTATATTTTTGACAAAATTTGAGACAGAAATGATTCGACAAAGTGTCCAAGTAATCCAATCTATCCAAAACTGCGTGATGCCATGCATTGTGCTTCATTTATAAGCCTTTACTCAATGAGTATCTATGATCGGTTTAGAATGAACATTTTAACTGGCCGATCAACTTGACATATCTGTACTAAATTGCCCGTAACGTTTGACTTAGAGCTCAGAATGACACAAATCCAAAGCCCACGTTAACCTAGGTTAATTTTCTATATTGTGGCAAAATTTGAGATAGAAATAGATTCGACAAAGTGTCCAAATAATCCAATCTATTCAAATATGCGTCATGGCTTCATTTATCAGCCGTTACTCAATGAGCATCAATGATCAGTTTAGAATGATCATTTTAACTGGATGATCAATTTGACACGTATGCACTAAATCGTCCATAACTTTTGATTTAGAGCTTAGAATGACACAAATCCAAAGCCAACATAAAGCTAGCTCACTTTTTTGTATTGTGGAAAAATTTGAGACATAAGTAGATTCGACAAATTATCCATGCAATCTGATCTATCCAAAACTACGTCATGCCATGCATTGTGCTTTATTTATAAGCCTGTACTCAATGAGAATCAATGACCAGTTTAGAATGATCATTTTAAATAGCCGATCAACTTGACATGTCTACACTATATCGTCCGTAACTTTTGATTTACAGCTCATAATGACATAATCCAAAGCCTATGTTAAGCTAGCTCAATTTTCTATATTGTGACAAAATTTAAGACATAAATAGTGATACGAGCATGGAATGCATACAAAAGGAGATGCTCATGGTTAGTAATGAACCAGTGGAACATGAAGAAGCTCTTGCACTACCAGCTGGACCATTTACCCGAGCCAAGGGCAAGAAACTCAAAGAGGCAATCATCACCATGCTCAACAAGGAGAATGCACAACAAATTCACTTGAGCTTGAATGGAGAAGTGCCTAAAAGCCCTCTGATTTTAGTACAAGCTCAAGAAAGCATACAAATGGGTATGTGATCCATTTGTACTCTTTTTTCCTTATCCAAGTTTTCTCCCATTGGGTTTTCTTGGTAAGGTTTTTAATGAGGCAAATGAATCACATTACAACCAGCCCAATTTGTTGTTTAAAATCAAAAGGAGTTCACTTAAAAATGTTCAAAATTGGCGTCCTCAAAGAGGGGGAAGTGTCTACATTCATAGTCAAAATAAGAGTTAATGAAGTCAAGGTATTTGGTTAAGTCTTCCCTTGTAAATGCAACCATTTTAATGCTGTAGGCTCCTCCTATTTACGTCCTCTTACAGTATCAATAGGAGCTTTCAGTTGTAAACTTGATCATTCGACTTTTCAAATAAAAATAGTTTCTTTTTTCTTAAGTTTGAGAGTGATTCTCTTCTTAATCTGATTGTTGGTATGTAATATCCTTCAGTCAACATTTAGTAGCCTTAGTGTGTAATATCTAATCTACTATCTTAAGTAAAGCAGTAGTCTTTCCGCAGCTACTGTGTGACCCTTCAATCCACAACCTTTGAACAGATTGAATTTCGATTCATTCTGTTGCAAAACCTATCTCAACCGCATCCAGAAGTGTATTCCTTGGGAGGTTCGCATCATTTGGTATCAGAGCACACTTCTGATTGGTTATACTTATCCCTCATCTCTATATCTCTCCATTTCCATCTGTTTAGATTGCAACAGCTTGTGTATCAATTTGCATCAGTTGATTAATCAAAAAAACCTATTCATATAATTGCATTGTTGTTTTTATCCAGTATTACATCAGTTTATCAAGATCAAAATCGACACCAACCCATTGCATTTTCAGATTAGAAAATAACACACTCGCAACTCTTCATCTTCCATCGAAATGTTTTTTTCAGAACAGGTACTTTTAACGCATTTTAAGTGTATTTGTAGCTATGACAGGAGGAAATCAAACTTCAGAAGCACCAAACTTGTTAATGGAGGCTCTAGTAGCAGAAATGAAGAAAGCACTACAAGTAGAGCTGGAAGCAATTCATTTGCGGCTTGATGATGTTTAGAACAATAGTAACACTGAAGCAGGTCCAAGGATAACTAGGAATCCCTTTAGACATGGCCATAATGAAGAAATAGAAGCCTGTTATAGTCGTGGCAGTGAAGGGAGTAGGGGAACCCAAAGGAGGCATAGGCGTGTAAGAGAAGAAAGGGTGACGCCTAATGACATCTTAGGAGGTCTTAAACTTAAGATACCATCATTCTATGGCAAAAATGATCCAGACACTTACCTGGAATGGGAGAAGAAGATCGAGCTGGTGTTTGATTGTCAACACTATTCCGAGCTCAACAAGGTCCGCGTAGCTGCTACTGAATTTTATTAGTATGCACTCAGCTGGTGGGATCAATTGGTGACTTCCAGAAGATGTAATGGTGAGTATCTAGTAGAAATATGGGCTAAGATGAAAGCCATAATGAGGAAAAGGTTTGTGCCCAGCCATTACCACCTTGAACTTCACCAAAAGCTAAGGAGACTCAATCAAGGAAGCCGAAGTGTTGAGGACTATTACCAAGAGTTGGAAACCCTCATGATCAGGGCAGACATTTCAGAAGACAGAGAAGCTACCATGGCAAGATTTTTAGGAGGACTTAACCGTGACATTCAAGATAGAATGGATCTGGAACATTATGTGGAGCTAGAGGAAATGTTGCACAAAGCTATACTGGTGGAACAACAGCTAAAAAGAAAAAGTTATACTAGGCCAAGCTATGGAGCAGCTAACAATAAGCCTAGCTACCAAAGGGAAGGAAAACAGATTGCTAAAGTTGATTCCAAACCTTCAACAACCACTCAAGACGTCAAGGGAAAATCTGAAGCTACTACATCTACTAGAACAAAAGATGTGAAGTGTTTCAAATGCCAAGGAAGAGGGCATTATGCGAATGAATGCACCAACAAGAAGATCATGATTCTGTTGGATAATGGTGAAAATAGAATCCGAGGAAGAAGAAGTATTTTCTGATTCTTCAGAAGAGCATCTTGTACCTCCTATGGCAGGAAAATTATTGGTAACAAGAAGAACCCTAAGCGTACAAAACAAAACCAAAGAACATGAGCAAAGAGAGAACCTGTTTCACTCAAGATGCCACGTCCAAGGAAAGGTTTGCAGCATCATTATTGATGGAGGAGCTACACTAATGTGGCTAGTGAAACTATGGTGAACAAGTTAGGTCTGGAAGTGTTCAAGCACCCAAAGTCGTATAAGCTGCAATGGCTTAATGAGTGTGGCGAAATGAAGGTAAGCAGCCAAGTCAAGGTACCTATAACCATTGGAAAGTACCAAGATGAGATCCTTTGTGATGTTTTACCAATGGAGGCTGGCCACATTCTGCTTGGAAGACCATGGCAATTTGATCGAAAGGTCATTCATGATGGTTACACCAACCAACACTTGTTTGAACACAAAGGTAAGAAGATCACACTTGTTCCTATGACACCGCAGGAGGTGTACCAAGATCAGCTCGTGTTGGAGCAAAGGAAAACAGCTGGAACTTCAAAGGAAACCATAAGCACCAAAAGTGACAGAGGCTGTGAGAACAAGAACAAGAAACACACAAGTTTCTTTGTGAGAACTGGTGGAGTTAAGAAGGCTCTCTTCTCACAACAATCTATTCTTTTGTTTATCTATAAGGAAGCTCTCATGAGCTTAACTAACATTGCACCGGTATTACTGAGTGAAATGACTTATATTTTGCAGGATTATGAAGATGTATTTCCAGAAGACAATCCAAAGGGGCTACCACCCATCAGAGGCATTGAACATCAGATTAATTTGGTACCTGGAGTGATGAGGACATCAGGTCGTACATCCAGCCAGGAGACCAGACTGGCCGACCAGGAAGCTTGCCCGAGACAGCCGGACCATCTGGCACGCCTGCCGGTCCAAGCAGTGCCGCCGGACCCTCGACCAATATAGGACTAGAGTAACCAGCATTGCCGGCGGAGAGGCCCAAGCTTCCGGCACACTTGGTGGGGATGTGGATGGCACCGCTTGTCCCCTTGGTGATGCCACCAACTCTGGGATCAACTTGGCCGGTCCTGAAGGCATTCCGGCCAGTACCTCGCACAGTCCAGCCGGTACAGCCGATCCAGCCGAGTGCATGAGCAATTCAACTTCCACACAAGGAAATTCGGACCAGATAAGCTACCAGCTTCAGGACATGCATCTAGAGGAAGTATCCACACCAGTAATGCCACCAGGAGCAATGACAAGAAGCAGATCAAGGGCACTCTTCCACAAATTCAGCTTATGGGTGGACAAGCTCCTAGAGGAAGATCAGCTAAGGACAATTGGCCAGAAGAGAAAGGTAGAGTCCAAAGGCTTCTCAACAACACAAGGAACAGCAGAGACTTGGGCTTTAGTGGCAAGAGAGGTCAGGGCCCAAAGATTTTTAACCCTACTCCAAGTCGAAGACTAGGAGCAAGGCGCGTGCATGCCACAAGGACAGCCACCTTCCATTTCTTGGCCGTGAGGTAAGTTAAGGTAAGTTTCAATTCAAATATATGCCTCTTTCTGTTTTGCAGGGTAGGATCTAGAATATTTACTTTATTGAGTCAAAGACATTTTAGGAATAGGTCCTTTTTTTGATTATACACTTTTGTATCTTTTCCTTTGTGCACTTTTGTAAGTTTTCCTTTTCTTATTTGGGTCGACCCTAGAAGGTCAAGTTGTCGAGCATATTAATAAGGCTCCTTCCAGCATTGTAGTTCGACAACCTTTTTGATATTAATAAAGATAGAACTTTTTCCCCAACAAGTTATTCTCTCAAAAGACTTGTGCCCTTAGAACCTAGTTGAGACCAGCCCTCCTAGCTCTAAGTTTGTGATTTATCACGAGGTTCATCACCCCTCGTGTGGTTCACTTCACCTTTCCATCGAATACCAACCCAAAACCCCTATCCAAGAAGTCTAAGGTCGAGTTTCTCACCTAAACTTCTCCAAACAGCCCACGCGCATACATCCTTGAATCAAGGCTTGTATCATGGAGCCTCACTACCATATAGACCAGCTTATAGAACCAATCCCGTTGAGACTAAGGAGCTGTAAAGACAAGTTAATGAGCTAGTGGAGAAGGGCTACATCAGGGAGAGCATGAGTCCTTGTGTTGTGCCAGTTCTACTTGTGCCAAAGAAAGATGGCAGCTGGCGCATGTGTGTTGATTGTAGAGCAATCAACAACATTACGATAAAGTATCGCCATCCAATCACTAGGTTAGATGACATACTTGATGAATTGCATGGTTCCAGAATCTTTTCTAAGATAGATCTTAAGAGTGGGTACCATCAAATACGCATGAAGGAAGGGGATGAATGAAAAACTGCATTTAAAACTAAGCATGGATTATATGAATGGTTAGTCATGCTATTTGGGTTAACAAATGCACCTAGTACTTTCATGAGGTTGATGAATCATGTTCTTACAGCATTCATAGGAGTCTTTGTTGTATTATACTTTGATGACATCTTAATCTACATCAAGAATCTAGAAGAGCATGCTAGTCATTTGACATCGGTTCTAAGTGTTCTTAGAAAATAAAAACTATATGCCAATCTTAAGAAATGCACTTTTTGTACAGATAACATTGTGTTCCTAGGCTTTGTTATAAGTGCAGATGGTATTAAGGTTGATGAGGAGAAGGTCAAAGTTGTTAAGGAATGGCCAAGTCCAAAAACAGTAGGAGAAGTGAGAAGTTTCCATGGGCTAGCTGGCTTCTATAGACGCTTTGTCAAGGATTTTAGCACTATTTGATGAGGACATCAGGTCGTACATCCAGCCAGGAGACCAGACTGGCCGACCGGGAAGCTTGCCCGAGACAGCCGGACCATCTGGCACGCTTGCCGGCCCAAGCAGTACCGTCGGACCCTCGACCACAAGGACCAGAGCAACCAGCATTACCGGCGGAGACGCCCAAGCTTCCGGCACACTAGGTGGCAACGTGGATGACACCGCCGGCCCCTCTGGTGACGCCACCAATTCTGGGATCAACTTGGCCGGTCCTGAAGGCATTCCGGCCAGTACCTCGCACAATCCAGCCGGTACAGCCGATCCAGCCAAGTACATGCACATTTCCACTTCTGCACATGAAGACTCGGACCAAATGAGCTACCAGCTCCAGGACATGCACCTAGAGGAAGTCTCTACACTAGTGGTACCTCAAGGAGCAATGACAAGAAGCAGATCAAGGGCACTCTTCCACAAATTCAGCTTATGGGTCGATAGGCTCCTAGAGGAAGATAGACTAAGGACAATGGGTCAGAAGTGAAGGGAAGAGTCCAATGGCTTCTCAACAACACAAGGGACATCAGAGACTTGGGCTTTAGTGGCAAGAGAGGTCAGGGCCCAAAGATTCTTTACCCTACTCCAAGTCGAAGACTAGGAGCAAGGCGTGTGCATGCCACAAGGACGGACACCTTCCATTTCTTGGCCATGAGGTAAGTTAAGGTAAGTTTCAACTCGAATATATGCCTCTTCCTGTTTTGCAGGGTAGGATCTAGAATATTTACTTTTATTGAGTCAAAGACATTTTAGGAATAGGTCCTTTTTCGATTATACACTTTTGTATCTTTTCCTTTTGTGCACTTTTGTAAGTTTTCCTTTTCTTATTTGAGTCGACCCTAGTAGGTCAAGCTGTCGAGCATATTAATAAGGCTCCTTCCAGCATTGTAATTCGACAACCTTTTTGATATTAATAAAGATAGAACTTTTTCCCCAACAAGTTTTCTCTCAAGAATCTTGTGCGCTTAGAATCTAGTTGAGACCAGCCCTCCTAGCTCTAAGTTTGTGATTATCACGAGGTTCATCACCTCTCGTGTGGTTCATTTCTCCTTTCCATCGAATACCAACCCAAAAACCCCTATCCAAGAAGTCTAAGGTCGAGTTTCTCACCTAAACTTCTCCAAACAGCCCACGTGCATACATCCTTGAATCAAGGCTTATATCATTTTTGGTATCAGAGCTTAAAGCTCCTAAACCAGGTTGTTTATATCCTTTAGCTTGTTTTTTTAGTTATTGCATTAGTTTAAGTCGCATTCAAGAAAAATAAAAAAATAACATCAAACTCCAAACCGAGTGCATCTAGCCTTCTACGTGTATCACTAGGGTTTAGATTCCCTTTTGCATTACCATTCACGTTTTCCTTTTTGTTTAAATCATATTTCCTTTATTTTTAAGTTAAATTAAAAAGAAAAGAAAAAAGAAAATAGGAAAAATACCAAAGGAATTCGAATTGGACAGCTAGCACAAGTTGTCAAGAAAGTTTCCTTTTTTTCAAATCTTCACATTTTTGAATTTCCAATTCTCAGATTTTTTTTTCCTTTTGCAAATTTTCGAATCCTTATAAAAAGAAAACCCTCCTAATAATTTAGGAGTATCCTAACTTGTCTTCTTTCTTTGTAGCACGCAATGGCAGAAGAAAATAGAGAAGCCACCGAAGCCATGATGGCCATGTTCACCACACTCCAAACACAACTCGCATCCATAGGCGAGAGGTTGGAGCGCATGGAAAGACCGGTGAGATTTCAGGCCATAAGGCACGTGAGAGCTGAGCAAGACCGTCCTGAGGGTTCTGAAAACCTTATGACACGGCACAAACAGGAGGAACCCCAGCCAGATGGAGATGAGGACACACAACCTCATAACTATCACCATAGGCCGAGAGGACCTCCACGGCAACCAGAGGCAGAAGATGATGGCTTCGAGCCATATGGTCTTCACCAGAGACCAAGAAGGCCTCCTAGACATCATGAGGATGGAGATGAACACGCCTATAACCGGGTAACTCATCCTGATGTTAAGCTAACTCCTCCAAGTTTTGCAGGAAAAGTAGACCCCGAGGCTTACCTAGATTGGGAGAGAAGAATGGATCATATCTTTGATCATTACAACCAACCAGGGCCTAGGAGAGTCTCAATGGCAGTGGCACAACTCACAGACAATGCCCTCATCTGGTGGGATCGTGAGGTAATTGACAGAAGGAGGAAGAGAATGAGGCCCATAGACTCATGGGTCGACATGAAAGACCTCATGCGACAAAGGTTTGTTCCACCTTACTTTCATAGAGACTTGCAACGTCGTTTTCGTACTCTTAAGCAGGGTACTAGATCAGTAGAGGAGTACTATGAAGAGTTCGAGAAGCTAAGGAACAGATTGGAGCTCAATGATGATGAAGAAGCATTGATGGCACAGTTCTTGGATGGACTCCAAGAAAGAATCAGCCGCAAGGTGGAAAGGCAAATCTACAATGACTTCAAAGACTTGTTCCACCTATCTGTCCAGGCTGAGCAGCACATCAAACGTAAGAGCCAAGACATCCGCAGCAAGCCTAAGACGCCTTGGGAACCAAGCAACATGCCCAAGCCCGTAGACAAACGCAAGAGCATAGAGATCGAGTCAAGGTTCAAGAGCAAGCCTCCTGAACCCACCCGTGACCAGAGAGAGCCTGGTAAGTCTTCTAACCCTCAAAGATCACGTGACATCACTTGTTTCAAGTGTAGGGGTCGTGGACACATCTCAAGGGAGTGCCCAAACAACCGGGTCATGTTGATTACGGAGGCTGGAGAATATGAGTCCCAAGATGAAGAGGACTATGAACCAGAAGAGGAGTATGGTGACATTGAGTACCAGATGTGGGGGAAGTGCTGGTCACTAGACGCATCCTCAGTGCAATGGTGGATCCTTCAGAGACCATCCAAAGGGAGAACATCTTCCACAGCCGTTGCACCATCAAGGGCAAGGTATGTAACCTCATGATAGATGGTGGTTCTTGCACTAACGTTGCTAGTGCATATATGGTTGATAAGCTAGGTCTAGAGAAGACAAGGCATCCTCGACCATATAGACTGAGATGGCTGGATGACAAAGTGGAGCTCAAGATCCATGAGCAAGTCACTGTGCCATTCAATGTGGGCAAGTACCAAGACCAAGTCGTGTGCGATGTGGTGCCCATGCAAGCTGGCCATCTTCTGCTAGGAAGACCATGGCAGTTTGACAAAGAGACCATGCATGATGGCCGAACCAATCTCTACACTTTTGTGCATGACAAAAGAAAGGTCAGCTTGGCTCCTCTTACACCTGCCCAGGTACATGAGCTACAACTCCAAATGAGTAAGGAAAAGAAACTTATCAAGTCTAATTTTCTTATTCAACCAAGCCATGTCCGGAGAGCTTTAGCCTCGAAGGATTTAATGTTACTAATGGTTTTCAAAGAAGTGTTGAATGTAGAAAAAAAACAGGTAGAGCTACCTCCTAAAGTAGCAACTCTCCTCAACAAGTTCCAGGATGTATTTCCAGAGGAGATACCAGCAGGCTTACCTCCTTTACGTGGCATAGAACACCAGATTGATCTAGTGCTCGAAGCAGCCCTGCCCAACCGGCCAGCCTACCGGATGAGTCCAACTGAGTCCAAGGAGCTTGAGAAGCAAGTCAAGGAGCTCCTGGAGAAAGGCTATGTTCGAGAGAGCCTCAGTCCATGTGCCGTACCAGTGGTACTAGTGCCCAAGAAGGATGGGACTTGGCGCATGTGCGTGGACTGCCGAGCAATCAACAACATCACAGTCAAGTACCGGCATCCAATACCACGGCTGGATGACATGCTAGATGAGCTGAGTGGAGCCACGGTCTTCTCCAAGATAGACCTCAAGAGTGGATACCACCAGGTCAGGATGAAAGAATGTGATGAATGGAAGACTGCTTTCAAGACAAAGCAAGGGCTCTACGAGTGGACAGTCATGCCATTTGGCTTGACTAATGCCCCAAGCACCTTCAAGCGCCTTATGAACCAAGTTCTTAGGGCGTACATCAGTAAGTTTGTAGTGGTTTACTTTGATGACATACTAGTTTATAGTAAGTGCCTACAAGAACACCTCACACATCTTGAGATGGTACTTAAAACCCTTCGACAAGAAGAGCTTTATGCCAATCTCAAGAAGTGCATCCTTTGTACTGATAAACTTGTCTTTTTAGGTTTTGTTGTAAGTTCACAGGGCCTACAAGTTGATGAAGAGAAGATTCGAGCCATACAAGAATGGCCAAAACCAGGCAACATCAGCCAAGTAAGGAGCTTCCACGGACTGGCCAGCTTCTATAGGAGATTCATGCCAACCTTCAGTAGTATTGCCTCACCAATGACGGCAGTAGTGAAGAAGAACGTGGGATTCAGCTGGGGAGAAGCTCAGGAGAAGGCATTCCAGGCCTTGAAGGACAGCCTTACACATGCACCAGTGCTAGTCCTGCCCGACTTCAACAAGACGTTTGAAGTGGAGTGTGATGCCTTTGGAATAGGCATAGGAGCAGGGCTAACCCAAGGAGGGAGACCTGTGGCATACTTCAGTTAGAAGCGAGGTGGTGCCTCACTGAACTACCCCACTTATGACAAGGAGCTTTATGCCCTTGTCCGAGCATTGGAGACTTGGCAGCATTACTTGCTGTCCAAGGAGTTTGTGATCCACACTGATCATGAGACTCTCAAACACCTCAGAGGGCAAACCAATCTCAAGAAAAGACATGCCAGGTGGATGGAGTTCATAGAGACCTTTCCGTACGTCATCAAGTACAAGAAGGGCAAAGACAATGTGGTAGCCGATGCACTATCAAGGAGGTTTGCCTTAATATCCACCATGGAGGCAAAGGTCCTAGAGTTTGAGCACATCAAGGACCTATACAAGGATGATCCTGACTTTGCTGAGAGCTACAAGGAGTGTGGCACAGGGAGTCATGGCAAGTTCTATATCCATGAGGGATTCTTGTTCCGAGAAAGAAGGCTGTGCATACCACAAGGATCATTAAGGGAGCTTATCATCCGAGAAGCTCATGGAGGAGGACTCATGGGCCACTTTGGTGTCGACAAGACTCTAGCAGTGGTCAAGGAGCACTTCTACTGGCCACACATCAAGAGGACAGTAGAAGCTCATTGTGCAAGATGCATCACTTGAAAGAAGGCAAAGTCCCGAGTGCAACCTCACGGGTTGCATCTCCCACTGCCCATACCTACACATCCATGGGTGTACATCTCAATGGACTTTGTTCTAGGTCTGCCCAAGATCAACCACAAAGATGCAATCTTTATAGTGGTGGACAGTTTCTCCAAGATGGCACACTTCATTCCATGTGCCAATGTCAATGACGCCACACAAACAGCTGAGCTGTTCTTGAGGGAGATAGTACGGCTTCATGGAGTGCCAAGGACCATCGTATCAGACAGGGACACCAAGTTCCTCAGCCATTTCTGGAGGACCCTTTGGAGAAAGCTAGGCACGAAGCTACTCTTCTCTACCACCTGCCATCCTCAAACCGATGGCCAAACTGAAGTTGTCAACATGACACTATCAACCCTTCTCAGGACTACACTAGGGAAGAACCTAAAGACTTGGGTGGAGTGCCTGCCATTCATAGAGTTTGCTTACAACCGAGCCGTGCACTCAGCAACCAAGAAGACACCATTGAAGTAGTATACGGCTTCAACCCTCTCACCCCATTGGAGTAAACGCCACTACCACCAGCTGGGATGACCAACCTCAACAGAGCATCCAAGGCAATGTTAATAAGGAGGTTACACCAGAAGGTAGCAGAAAACTTGGAGAAGAGGACCGGACAGTATGTGACTCATGCCAACAAGGGAAGAAAGGAGGTGATCTTTCAACCAGGCGATTGGGTGTGGCTAAACCTACGGCAGGAGAGGTTCCCAAACCTAAGGAGTTCCAAGCTAGCACCAAGAGGAGATGGACCATTCAGAGTGCTCGAGAGGATCAACAACAATGCCTACCGGATCGAGCTCCCAGGTGAGTTTAATGTGTCCAATACGGTCAATGTTACTGAATTAGCCCCTTTCCATGGAGATGAACCAGTTTTGAGGACAAAACCTACTGAAGAGGGAGGGGATGATGAGGACATCAGGTCGTACATCCAGCCAGGAGACCAGACTGGCCGACCGGGAAGCTTGCCCAAGACAGCTGGACAATCTGGCACGCCTGCCGGCCCAAGCAGTACCGCCGGACCCTCGACCACAATGACCAGAGCAACCAGCATTGCCGGCGGAGAGGCCCAAGCTTCCAGCATACTTGGTAGCGACGTGGATGACACCGCCGGCCCCTTTGAGGATGCCACCAATTCCGGGATCTACTTGGCCGGTCCTGAAGGCATTCCGGCCAGTACCTCGCACAATCCAGCCGGTACAGCCGATCCAGCCGAGTACACGTGCATTTCCACTTCTACACAAGAAGACTCGGACCAAATGAGCTACCAGCTCCAGGACATGCACCTAGAGGAAGTCTCTACACCAATGGTACCTCAAGGAGCAATGACAAGAAGCAGATCAAGGGCACTCTTCCACAAATTCAGCTTATGGGTCGACAAGCTCCTAGAGGAAGATCGACTAAGGACAATGGGCCATAAGTGCAGGGAAGAGTCCAATGGCTTCTCAACAACACAAGGGACATCAGAGACTTGGGCTTTAGTTGCAAGAGAGGTCAGGGCCCAAAGATTCTAACCCTACTCCAAGTCGAAGACTAGGAGCAAGGCGCGTGCATGCCACAAGGACGGCCACCTTCCATTTCTTGGCCATGAGGTAAGTTAAGGTAAGTTTCAATTCGAATATATGCCTCTTTCTGTTTTGCAGGGTAGGATCTGGAATATTTACTTTTATTGAGTCAAAGACATTTTAGGAATAGGTCCTTTTTCGATTATACACTTTTGTATCTTTTCCTTTTGTGCACTTTTGTAAGTTTTCCTTTTCTTATTTGAGTCGACCCTAGTAGGTCAAGCTGTCGAGCATATTAATAAGGCTCCTTCCAGAATTGTAGTTCGACAACCTTTTTGATATTAATAAAGATAGAACTTTTTCCCCAACAATTTTTCTCTCAAGAATCTTGTGCGCTTAGAATCTAGTTGAGACCAGCCCTCCTAGCTCTAAGTTTGTGATTTATCACGAGGTTCATCACCCCTCGTGTGGTTCACTTCACCTTTCCATCGAATACCAACCCAAAAACCCCTATCCAAGAAGTCTAAGGTCGAGTTTCTCACCTAAACTTCTCCAAACAGCCCACGCGCATACATCCTTGAATCAAGGCTTGTATCACTATTGCTGCCCCACTTACTGAAGTAATCAAGAAAGACATAGGATTCAAAGGGGAGAGCTCAAGAAAGCTCATTCCAAGCTTTGAAAGAAAAGCTTACACATGCACCTCTTCTATCTTTACCTGATTTTCTTAAAACCTTTAAGATAGAATGTGATGCTTCTGATATAGGTATTGGAGCTGTTTTGATGCAGGATAAGAAACCTATAGCCTATTTCAGTGAGAAGCTTGGAGGAGCCACCCTCAACTATCCAACCTACGACAATGAATTGTACACGCCTTAGTCCGTACTTTGCAAACTTGGCAACACTACTTGTGGCCTAAGGAGTTCATGATTCACACTGATCATGAGTCACTCAAGCACTTAAAGGGCCAACAGAAGCTGAACAAAAGGCATGCACGGTGGGTTGAGTTCATAGAAACATTTCCCTATGTCATTAAATACAAACAAGGTAAAGAGAATGTTGTGGCAGATGCATTGTCACGGAGGTATAATCTCTACTCTTGATGCTAAGTTGTAAGGTTTTGAACAACTTAAAGAGCTATATGAAACTGATCCTAAATTTAAAGATGTATACATTGCTAGCAAAAAGTTTGCTTCAGGAAAATACTATCGGCATGAAGGATTCCTATTTTATGATAATAGATTATGTGTGCCTAACTGTTCTATTCGAGACTTGCTAGTTAGGGAAGCTCATGGAGGATGACTGATGGGGCTTTTTGGAGTTGCCAAAACTCTTAATGTAATGCAAGATCATTTCCATTGGCCACACATGAAGAGAGACGTAGAAAGAATCTGTGCGAGGTGTGCCACATGCAAACATGCTAAGTCTAAGGTTTAACCCCACGGTTTGTACACTCCTTTACCCATTTCTACTCATCCATGGACTGACATATCAATGGACTTTGTGGTTGGTTTGCCTAGAACTAAGAGAGGAAATGATTCTATCTTTGTTGTGGGTTGATAGATTCTCTAAGATGTCTCATTTTATAGCATGTCACAAGACTGATGATGCATTGCATATAGCCAATCTGTTCTTTCAAGAGGTAGTTCGCTTGTATGGAATGCCTAGTACCATAGTTTCTGATAGAGACACTAAGTTCTTGAGTTACTTTTGGAAAACTCTTTGGTCTAAGTTAGGAACTAAGTTGGTATTCTCGACAACATGTCACCCACAAACGGATGGTCAAACTGAAGTAGTTAATAGAACCTTGTCTACTTTATTGCGTGCATTAATCAAACAAAATCTTAGAACATGGGAAAAATGTTTACCACATGTTGAATTTGCATATAACCATTATGTACATTCTACTTCTAAGTATTCTCCTTTTCAAATTGTGTACGGTTTTAATCCTTTATCTCCTTTGGATCTAACCCCTTTGCCTTTAAGTGAAATAGCTAGTATTGATGGAAAAAGAAAAGCTGAGATTGTTAAACAGATCCATGAGAATACAAGGAAGAATATTGAGGCCAGAACCCAACAATATGCAAGAAAGGCCAACAAAGGAAGACGTGAAATGGTATTTGAGGTGGGAGACCTTGTGTGGGTTCACTTGAGGAAAGAAATATTTCCAGCTGAAAGGAAATCCAAAATTATGCCCAGAATAGATGGACCTTTCAAGATAGTTCAGAAGATCAACAACAATGCCTACCAAATTGATCTTCAAGGTAAGCATAATGTGAGTTCAAGCTTCAATGTTTCTGATCTTGTGCCTTTCATTGCAGATGAACCAGATTTGAGGTCAAATCCTTTTCAAGAGGAGGGGGATGATACGAGCATGGAAAGCACACAAAAGGAGAAGCTCATGGCTAGGAATGAACCAGTGGAACATGAAGAAGCTCTTGCACTACCAGCTGGACCATTAACCCGAGCCAAGGGTAAGAAACTCAAAGAGGCAATCAGCAGCATGCTCAACAAGGAGAATGCACAACAAATTCACTTGAGCTTGAATGGAGAAGTGCCTAAAAGCCCTCTGATTTTAGTACAAGCTCAAGAAAGCATACAAATGGGTATGTGATCCATTTGTACTCTTTTTCCCTTATCCAAGTTTTCTCCCATTGGGTTTTCTTGGTAAGGTTTTTAATGAGGCAAATGAATCACATTACAACCAGCCCAATTTGTTGTTTAAAATCAAAAGGAGTTCAATTAAAAATGCTCAAAATTGGCGTCATCAAAGGGGGGGAAAAGTGTCTACATTCATAGTCAAAATAAAAGTTAATGAAGTCAAGGTCTTTGGTCAAGGTCTTTGGTCAAGTCTTCCCTTGTAAATTCAACCATTTTAATACTGTCGGCTCCTGCTATTTACGTCCCCTTAAAGTATAAATATGGGCTTTCAGTTGTAAACTTGATCATTCAACTTTTCAAATAAAAACAACTTCTTTTTCTTAAGTTTGAGAGTGATTCTCTTCTTAATCAGATTGTTGGTGTGTAATATCCTTCAGTAAACATTTATTAGCCTTAGTGTGTAATATCTAATCTACTATCTTAGGTAAATCAGTAGTCTTTCCGCAGCTACTGTGTGAGCCTTCAATCCACAACCTTTGAACAGATTGAATTTCGATTCGTTGCAAATCCTATCTCAACCGCATCCAAAAGTGCATTCCTTGGGAGGTTTGCATCCAATAGATTCGACAAAACATCCAAGTAATCCAATCTATCCAAAACTGCGTCATGCCATGAATTGTGCGTCATTTATAAGCCTTTACTCAATGAGCATCAATGATCAGTTTAGAATGATTATTTTAACTGGCTGATAGACTTGACATGTCTTCCCTATATCCTCCGTAACTTTTGATATATAGCTCAGAATGACATGTATCCAATGCTCACGTTAAGCTTGCTCAATTTTCTATACTGTGACAAAATTTGACATAGAAATAGATTCGACAAAACGTTCAAGTAATCCAATCTATCAAAAACTGCATTTTGCTATGAATTGTGCTTCATTAATAAGCCTTTACTCAATGAGCATCAATGTTCAGTTCAGAATGATTATTTTAACTAACCGATCAATTAAACATGTATGCACTAAATCTTCCGTAAGTTTGGATTCAAAGCTCAGAATGACACAAATTCATAGCCCACGTTAAGCTAGCTCAATTTTCTATATTGTGAGAAAATTTGAAACAAAAATAGATTCGAAAAAGTTTCCAAGTAATCTAATCTATCCAAAACTGCGTCATGCCATGTATTGTGCTTCATTTGTAAGCCTTTACTAGTTGAGAATTAAATTAATGATCAGTTTAGAATGATCATTTTAACTGGCTGATCAACTTGACATTTCTGCACTAAATCATCCATAACTTTGGAATAAAAGCTCAAAATGACACAAATCCATAGCCCACGTTAAGCTAGCTCAATTTCTATATTGTGATAAAATTTGAGACAAAAATAGATCCGACAAGGTGTCCAAGCAATCCAATCTATCCAAATATGAGTCATGCCTTGCATTGTGCTTCATTTATCAGCCGTTACTCAATGAGCATCAATGATCAGTTTAGAACGATCATTTTAACTGGCCGATCAACTTGACATGTCTGCACTATATCGTTTGTAACTTTGGATTTATATCTCACAATGACACAAATCCAAAGCCCACGTTAAGTTAGCTCAATTTTCTTTATTGTGGCAAAACTTGAGACAGAAATAGATTCGACAAAATATCCAAGTAATCCAATCTATCCAGAACTACTTCATGCCATGCATTGTTCGTCATTTATAAGCCTTTACTCAATGAGCATCAATGTTTAGTTTAGAATGATCATTTTAACTGCCCAATCAACTTGACATGTTTTCCCCATATCCTCCGTAACTTTTGATATATAGCTCAGAATGACACGAATCCAATGCTCACGTTAAGCTTGCTCAATATTCTATATTGTGACAAAATTTGACATAGAAATATATTCGACAAAACGTCCAAGTAATCCAAACTATCCAAAATTGCGTTTTTGCCATATTGTGCTTCATTGATATGCCTTTACTCAATGACCATCAATGATCAGTTTAGAATGATTATTTTAACTCGCCGATCAATTTGACATGTCTGCCCTAAATCTTCCGTAACTTTGGATTCAAAGCTCAGAATGACACAAATCCATAGCCCATGTTAAACTAGCTCAATTTTCTATATTGTGGCAAAATTTGAGACAAAAATATATTCGAAAAAGTGTCCAAGTAATCCAATCTATCCAAAACTGCGTCATGCCATACATTGTGCTTCATTTATAAGCCTTTACTCAATGAGCATCAATAATCAGTTTAGAATGATCATTTTAACTGGCCAATAAATTTGACATGTCCGCACTAAATCATCCGTAAGTTTTGACTTACACCTCAGAATGACACAAATCCAAAGCACATGTTTAATCTAGCTCAATTTTCTATATTGTGACAAAATTTGAGACCGAAATAGATTCGAGAAAGCATCCAAGTAATCCAATATATCCAAATATGCGTCATGCCTTGCATTGTGCTTCATTTATAAGCCGTTACTCAATGAGCATCAATGATCAATTTAGAATGATCATTTTAACTGGCTGATCAACTTGACATGTCAGCACTAAATCGTCCATAAATTTTGATTTAGAGCTTATAATTACACAAATCCAAAACCCACGTTAAGCTAGCTCAAATTTTTATATTGTAACAAAACTGATATAGATTCGACAAAGCATCCATGTAATCCGATCTATCCAAAACTTCTTCATGCCATGCATTGTGCTTCATTTATAATCCTGTACTCAATGAGCATCAATGATCAGTTTATAATGATCATTTTAATTGGACGATCAACTTGACATGTCTGCACTATATCGTTCATAACATTTGATTTATAGCTCAGAATGACACAAATCCAAAGCCCATGTTAAGCTAGCTCAATTTTCTATATTATGAAAAAATTTGACACGAAAATATATTCGACAAAACATCCAAGTAATCCAATCTATCCAAAACTGTGTCATGCCATGAATTGTGCGTCATTTATAAGCCTTTACTCAATGAGCATCAATGATCAGTTTAGAATGATTATTTTAACTGGCCGATAGACTTGACATGTCTTCCCTATATCCTCCGTAACTTTTGATATATAGCTCAAAATGACACGAATCCAATGCCCACGTTAAGCTTGCTCAATTTTCTATATTGTGACAAAATTTGACATAGAAATAGATTCGACAAAACGTTCAAGTAATCCAATCTATCAAAATCTGCATTTTGCCATGAATTGTGCTTCATTAATCAGCCTTTACTCAATGAGCATCAATGATCAGTTTAGAATGATTATTTTAACTCGCGATCAATTTGACATGTCTGCCCTAAATCTTCCGTAACTTTGGATTCAAAGCTCAGAATGACACAAATCCATAGCCCACGTTAATCTAGCTCAATTTTCTATATTATGACAAAATTTGAGACAAAAATAGATTAAAAAAGGGCATGCCATGCATTCTGCTTCATTTATAAGCCTTTACTCAATGAGCATCAATGATAATTTTAGAATGATCATTTTAACTAGCCGATAAACTTGACATTTGCGCACTAAATCGTCGTAAGTTTTGACTTAGAGCTCAGAATGACACAAATCCAAAGCCCATGTTAAGCTAGCTCAATTTTCTATATAGTGACAAAATTTGAGACTGAAATGGATTCGACAAAGCATCCAAGTTATCCAATCTATCCAAATATGCGTCATGCCTTGCATTGTGCCTCATTTATAAGCTGTTACTTAATGAGCATCCATGATCAGTTTAGAATGATCATTTTAACTGGCTGATCAACTTGACATGTCTGCACTAAATCATCAATAACTTTTTATTTAGAGATTAGAATGACACAAATCCGAAGCCCATGTTAAGCTAGCTCAATTTTTTATATTGTGACAAAATTTGAGACCAAACTAGATTCGACAAAGCATTCATGTAATTTGATCTATCCAAAACTTCTTCATGCCATGCATTGTGTTTCATTTATATGCATACTCAATGAGCATCAATGATCAGTGTAGAATGATCATTTTAACTGGACGATCAACTTGACATGTTTGCACTATATCATCTGTAACTTTTGATTTATAGCTCATAATGACATAAATCCAAATCCCACGTTAAGCTAGCTCAATTTTCTATATTGTTACAAAATTTGAGATAGAAATAGATCGACAAAACATCTAAGTAATCCAATCTATTCAAAACTGCGTCATGCCATGCATTGTGTGTCATTTATAAGCTTTTACTCAATGAGCATCAATGATCAGTTTAGAATGATCATTTTAACAGGCTGATCAACTTGACATGTCACCTCTATATCCTCCGTAACTTTTGATATGTTGCTCAGAATGACACGAATCCAATGCCCACGTTAAGCTTGCTCAATTTTCTATATTGCTACAAAATTTGACAAAGAAATATATTCCACAAAATGGCCAAGTAATCCAATCTATCCAAAAATGCGTTTGGCCATGCATTATGCTTCATTAATAAGACTTTACTCAATGAGCATCAATGTAGTTTAGAATAATTATTTTAACTCGCCGATAAATTTGACATGCCTGCGCTAAATCTTCCGTAACTTTGGATTCAAAGCTCAGAATTACACAAATCCATAACCCATGTTAAAATAGCTCAATTTTTTACATTGTGATAAAATTTGACACAAAAGTAGATTCCAAAAAGTGTCCAAGTAATCCAATCTATCGAAAACTGCATCATGCCATGCATTGTGCTTCATTTATAAGCCTTTACTCAATGAGCATCAATGATCAGTTTAGAATGATCACTTTAACTGGCCGATAAACTTGACATGTCCGCACTAAATCGTCCGTAAGTTTTGACTTACAGCTCAGAATGACAAAAATCCAAAGCCCACGTTAAGCTAGCTCAATTTTCTATATTGCAACAAAATTTGAAACAAAAATAGATTTCACAAAGCATCCAAGTAATCCAATTTATCCAAATATGCATCATGTCTTGCATTGTGCTTCATTTATAAGCCGTTACTGAATGAGCATCAATGATCAGTTTAGAATGATTATTTTAACTGGTCGATCAACTTGACATGTCTGAACTAAATCGTTCGTAACTTTGGAGTAAAAGCTCAAAATGACCATAGCCCACGTTAAGCTAGCTCAATTTTCTATATTGTGACAAAATTTGAGACAAAAATAGATTCGACAAAGCGTACAAGTAATCCAATCCATCAAAAACTGCGTCATGCCATGCATTGTGCTTCATTTTTAAGCCTCAACTCAATGAGCACCAATGAAGCACAATGCAAGGCATGATGCAGTTTTGGATAGATTGGATTAATTGGATGCTTTTTCGACTTATTTCTGTCTCAAAATTTGTCACAATATAGAAACTTGAGCTAGCTTAACGTGGGCATTGGTTTCGTGTCATTTTGAGCTCTAAATCAAAAGTTAGGGACAATAGTGCAAACATGTCAAGATTATCGGCCAGTCAATTTGATCATTCTAAACTGATCATTGGTGAACAATGAGTAAAGGCTCATAAATGAAGCATAATGCATGACATCACGCAATTTTGGATAGATTTGATTACTTGGACACTTTTTCGTATCTATTTCTATCTCTCATTTGTCACAATATAGAAAATTGAGCTAGCTTAACGTGGGCATTAGATTTGTGTCACTCTGAACTATAAATCAAAAGTTACGGACGATTTAGTGTGGATATGTCAAGTTGAACGGTTAGTTAAAATGATCATTCTTAACTGATCATTGGTTCTTATAGAGTTGAGGCTTATAAATGAAGCATATTGCATGGCATCACGCAGTTCGAGATAGATTGGATAACTTAGATGTTTTGTTGTATCTATTTCTATCTCTAATTTTGTCACAATATAGAAAATTGAGCTAGCTCAACGTGGGCATTGGATTCGTGTCATTCTGAACTATAAATCAAAAGTTGCGGATGATTTAGTGCAAACATGTCAAGTTAATCGGCTATTTAAAATGATCATTCTTAACTGATCATTGGTGCTTATCGAGTTGAGGCTTATAAATGAAGCATAATGCATGGCATTAAGCAGTTCGGGACAGATTGGATAGCTTGGATGCTTTGTCATATCTATTTCTGTCTCAAAATTTTTTACAATATAGAAACTTGAGCTAGCTTAACGTGGGCACTGGATTCATATCATTCTGAACTCTAAATCAAAAGTTACGGACAATTTAGTGCAAACATGTCATCGTTATCGACCAGCTAATTTGATCATTCTAAACTGATCACTGGTGCTGAAGGAGTAAAGGCTTATAAATGAAGTACCATGCATGACATTACACAGTTTTTGATAGATATGATTACTTGGAGGATTTTTCGAAGCAATTTTAGTATTAAATTTTATCGCAATATAGAAAATTGAGCTAGATTAATGTGGACATCGGATTCGTGTCATTCTGAGCTCTAAATCAAAAGATACGGACAATCTAGTGCAGAAATGTCAAGTTGATTGGCCATTTCAAATGATCATTCTAAACTCATCATTGATGCTCATTGAGTAAAGACTTATAAATGAAACACAATGCATGGCATCACGTAGTTTTGGATAGATTGGTTTACTTGAACGCTTTCTCGTATCTATTTTTGTCTCAAATTTTGTCACAATATAGAAACTTGACCTAGCTTAACGTGGTCATTGGTTTCGTGTCATTCTGAGCTCTTAATCAAAAGTTAGGGACGATTAAGTGTAAACATGTCAAGTTGATCGGCCAGTTAAGATGATCATTCTTAAGTGATCATTGGTGCTTATTGAGTTTACGCTTATAAATGAAGCATAATGCATGTCACCACGTAGTTTGGGATATATTGGATAACTTGGAGGTTTGTTGTATCTATTTTTTGCCTCAAGATTTATCGCAATATAGAAACTTGAGCTAGCTTAACGTGGGCATTGGTTTTGTGTCATTTTGATCTCTAAATCAAAAGTTAGTAACGATTTAGTGCAAACATGGAAAGGTTATTAGCTAGTTAATTTGATCATTCTAAACTGATCATTGGTGTACACTGAGTAAAGGCTTATAAATGAAGCAAAATGCATGGCATCACGCAGTTTTGGATAGATTTGATTACGTTGAAGCTTTGTCGTATCGGTTTCTATCTCTCATTTTGTCACAGTAAAGAAAATTGAGCTAGCTTAACGTGGGCATTGGATTTGTGTCATTTTGAACTATAAATCAAAAGTTACGGACGATTTAGTGCGCACATGTCAAGTTGATCGGCCAGTTAAAATGATCATTCGTAACTAATCATTGGTGCTTATTGAGTTGAGGCTTATAAATGAAGCCTAATGCATGGCATCACGCAGTTTGGGATAGATTGGATAACATGGATGCTTTGTTGTATCTATTTCTGTCTCTAATTTTTTTACAATATAGAAAATTGAGCTACCTTAACTGGGCATTGGATTCGTGTCATTCTAAACTATAAATCAAAAGTTAAGGACGATTTAGAGCGGACATGTCAAGTTGATCGGCCAGTTAAAATGATCATTCTTAACTGATCATTGGTGCTTATTGAGATGAGGATTATAAATGAAGCAGAATGCATGACATCACGTAGTTTGGGACAGATTGGATAGCTTGGACGCTTTGTCCATCTATTTATGTCTCAAAATTTGTCACAATATAGAAACTTGAGCTAGCTTAACGTGGGCGCTGGATTCGTGTCATTCTGAGCTATAAATCAAAAGTTACGTATGATTTAGTGCAAACATGTCATTGTTAATGACCAGCTAATTTGATCATTCTAAACTGACCACTCTTGCTCATTGAGTAAAAGCTTATAAATAAAGCATCATGCACGACATTACGCAGTTTTTGATCGATTTGATTACTTGGAGAATTTTTCAAAGCAATTTTAGTCTTAAATTTTATCACAATATAGAAAATTGAGCTAGCTTAGCGTGGGCACCAGATTTGTGTCATTCTGAGCTCTAAATCAAAAGTTACACACAATCCAGTGCATACATGCCAAGTTGATTGGACAGTTCAAATGATCATTCTAAACTGATCATTGATGCTCACTGAGTAAAAGTTTATAAATGAAACACAATATATGGCATCACATAGTTTGGGAAAGATTGGATTATTTGGACTCTTTCTCGTATCTATTTTTGTTCTCAAATTTTTTCACAATTAGGCATTGGTTTCGTGTCATTCTAAGCTCTAAATCAAAAGTTAGGGATGATTTAGTGTAGACATGTCAAGTTGATCGGTTAGTTAAGATGATCATTCTTAACTGATCATTGGTGCTTATTGAGTTGAGTCTTATAAATGAAGCATAATGCATGGCATCACGTAGTTCGAGATAGATTGGATAACTTGGATGCTTTGTTGTATATATTTCTATCTCAAAACTTGTCACAGTATAGAAACTTGAGCAAGCTTAATGTGGGCATTGGTTTCGTGTTATTCGGAGCCTTAAATCAATAGTAATAGACGATTTAGTGCAAACATTTCAAGGTTATCAGCCAGTCAATTTGATCATTATAAACTGATCATTGGTGCACACTGAGTAAAGGCTTATAAATGAAGCAAAATGAATGGCATCACTCTGTTCTGGATAGATTTGATTACTTGGACGCTTTGTCGTATCTATTTCTATTTCTATAGAAAATTCAGCTAGCTTTTCGTGGGCATTGGATTCGTGTCATTCTGACTATAAATCAAAAGTTACAGAAGATTTAGTGCGGACATGTCAAGTTGATCGGCAAGTTAAAATGATCATTCTTAACTGATCATTGGTGCTTATTGAGTTGAGGTTTATAAATGAAGCATAATGCATGGCATCACACAGTTTTGGATAGATTGGACGCTTTGCCATATTTATTTTTGTCTCAAAATTTGTCACAGTATAGAAACTTGAGCTAGATTAACGTGGGCAATGGATTCGTGTCATTCTGAGCTCTAAATCAAAAGTTACAGGCAATATAGTGCAAACATGTCATGGTTATCGACCAGCTAATTTGATCATTCTAAACTGATCACTGGTACTCATTGAGTAAAGGATTATAAATGAAGCATCATGCACGACATTACGCAGTGTTTGATAGATTTGATTACTTGGAGGATTTTTGGAAGCAATTGTAGTCTTAAATTTTAACAAAATATAGAAAATTGAGCTAGCTTAACGTGGGCATTCGATTCGTGTCATTCGCAGCTCTATATCAAAAGTTACAGACAATCTAATGCATGCATGTCAAGTTGATTGGCAAGTTCAGGTGATCATTCTAAACTGATTATTTATGCTCATTGAGTAAAGGCTTATAATTAAAACACAATGCATGACATCACGTAGTTTTGGATATATTGGATTACTTGGACACTTTGTCGTATCTATTTCTGTCTCAAATTTTGTCACAATAAAGAAAATTGAGCTAACTTAACATGGGCATTGGATTTGTGTCACTCTAAACTATAAATCAAAAGTTACGGACGATTTAGTACAAACTTGTCAAGTTGATCGGCCAGTTAAAATGAGCATTCTTAACTGATCATTGGTGCTTATTTAGTTGAGGCTTATAAATGAAGAATAATGCATGGCATCACGCAGTTCAGGATAGATTGGATACCATGGACGCTTTGTCGTATCTATTTCTAACTAAAAATTTGTCACACTATAGAAACTTGAGCTAGATTAACGTGGGCACTAGATTTGTGACATTTTGAGCTCTCAATCAAAAGTTAGGGACAATTTAGTGCATTTATGTCATGGTTATCGACCAGCTAATTTGATCATTCTAAACTGATCACTAGTGCTCATTGAGTAAAGGCTTATAAATGAATCATCATGCACGATATTACACAGTGTTTGATAGATTTGATTACTTGGAGGATTTTTCAAAGCAATTTTAGTCTTAAATTATTTTACAATATAGAAAATTGAGCTAGCTTAACGTGGGCACCAGATTCCTATCATTCGGAGCTCTAAATCAAATGTTACGGACAATCTAGTGCATACATGTCAAGTTTATTGGCCAGTTCAAATGAACATTATAAACTGGTCATTAATGCTTATTAAGTAAAGGCTTATAAATGAAACAAAATGCATGGCATCACGTAGTTTTGGATAGACTGGATTACTTGGACGCTTTGTGATATCTATTTCTGTTTTAAATTTTGTCACAATATAGAAACTTAAGCAAGCTTAGCGTGTGCATTAGATTCGTGTCATTTTCAGCTCTAAATAAAAATATCGTGCAATGATTGGCAGTTTGTTGTACTTGATAGCAAGTCGATCAGACTTTTGCTACGATGTTGGAGTATGTGCGAGATACCAAACGAGCCCACGTGCCTCAGATTTAGTCACAGTCAAACACATCATCAAATATATGAAGGGACTTTGAATCTAGGCCTATTTCATACAAAAAATACTAATTCTAATATGGTTGGTTTTTGTGATGCAGTTTGGGCCGGTAATCTTAATGATAGGAAGAGTACTTCCGGAGGATATTATTTTCTGTGCAACAACATGACAGCAAGAAACAGAATTGTGTCACACTTTCCCCAGCTAAAGTAGAGTACATGGCATTAGGTAGTTGTTGCACACAACTCCTCTGGATGCAACACATGCTTGATGATGATCACCAATGATCAGCTTAGAATAATTATTTTAACTGGCCGATCAACGTGACATGTCTAAACAAAATAGACTATAACTTTTTATTTAAAGCTCAAAATGATATGAATCCAATCCCCACGTTAAGCTAGCTCATTCTTCTATATTGTGATAAAATTTTAGACTAAAATTGCTTCAACAAATCCTCCAAGTAATCAAAATCCAAAACTACGTAATGTCATGCATTATGCTTCATTTATAAGCCTTTACTCAACAAGCACCAATGATAAGTTTAAAATAATCATTTTAACTGGCCGATCAACTTGACATGCATGCACTAAATCAACCATAACTTTTTATTTATAGCTCAGAACGACACGAATCCAATGTCCATGTTAAGCAAGCTCAGTTTCTACATTGTGACAAAATTTGAGACAGAACTAGATACGACAAATCGTCCAAGTAATCCAATCTATCCAAAACTGTGTGAAGCCAAGCATTATGCTTCATTAATAAGCCGTTACTCAATGAGCACCAATGATCATTTTAGAACGATCATTTTAACTCGTTGATCAACTTGACATTTTTTCACTAAATCCTTTGTAACTTTTGATTTTTTGCTCTAAATGATATGAATCCAATGCCACATTAAGCTAGCTCAATTTTCTATATTGTGACAAAATTTGAGACAGAAATAGATATGACAAAGCATCCTAGTAATAATATCTATCCCAAACGGCGTGATGCCATGCATTATGCTTCGTTTATAAAGCCTTACTCAATGATAACAAATGATCAGTTTAGAATGATCATATTAACTGGCCAATCAACTTGACATGTCAGCACTAAATCATCTGTAACTTTTGATTTATATCTCAGAATGACAGGAATCCAATGCGCACGTTAAGCTAGCTCAGTTTTCAATATTGTGACAAATTTAAGACAGAATTAGAAATGACAAAGCGTCCAAGTAATTCAATCTATCCAAAACTGTGTGATGCCATGCATTACTGATACAAGCCTCGATTCAAGGCTTATATGCGCGTGGGCTGTGTGGAGAAGGTTAGGTGAGAAACTCGACCTTAGACTTCTTGGATATGGGTTTTTGGGTTGGTATTGGGCGGAAGGGTGCGGTGAACCACACGAGAGGTGATGAACCTTGTGATAAATCACAAACTTAGAGCTAGGAGGGCTGGTCTCAACAAGGTTCTAAGCGCACAAGATTCTTAGAGAGAAAACTTGTATGAAAATTCGCACTTTATTAATTATCAAAAAGGTTGTCGAACTACAATGCTGGAAGGAGCCTTATTAATATGCTCGACAGCTTGACCTTCTAGGGTCGACTCAAAGAAAGAAAAGGAAAGTTTACAAAAGTGCACAAATGGAAAATGTACAAAAGTGCATAACCGAAAAAGGACCTATTCCTAAAATGTCTTTGACTCAAAAATGTAAACAATCTAGATCCTACCCTGCAAAATAGAAAGAGGCATATATTCGAATTGAAAACTTACCTTTCTTACCTCACGGTCAAGAAATGGAAGGTGGCCGTCTTTGTGGCATGCACGCACCTTGCTCCTAGTCTTCGACTTGGAGTAGGGTTAGGAATCTTTGGGCCCTGACCTCTCTTGCCACTAAAGCCCAAGTCTCTGAAGTCCCTTGCATTGTTGAGAAGCCTTTGGACTCTTCTTTGCACTTCTGGCCCACTGTCCTTAGTCTATCTTCCTCTAGGAGCTTGTCAACCCATAAGCTGAACTTGTGGAAGAGTGCTCTTGATTTGCTCCTTGTCATTGCTCCTGGTGGCACCACTGGTGTAGAGACTTCCTCTAGATGCATGTCCTAGAGCTGGCAGCTTATCTGGTCCGAGTCTCCTTGTGTAGATGCTAGAATCTCTCTTGGCTTAAGCATGCAAGGGAACTAAAAGGAGGGGGTTTTGATCGAATCACAGAATCAAAGGTGAACCAAGGGAGTTTGAATCTCTCAAACTAACCTGGTCGTGGCTTCAATAGAAAGGAAGTGAATCACACACTTAGTTTCTAAAGAATAAGAACAAGTTCAAAGACAAGGCTTTGAAGAAAATACTTTGTATTCAACTTTTATTTCAATGGTGGTCTATCTTTACGACGAGGTCGTGCTGAGCTTATATAGTGCTCCTAGCAATGGTCCTAAACCTAAAAAGGAGAAAAGGAAATCATACATTTAAAATATATGGCTGTTGGCCATTAATGTCTAGTTTGGCCAACAAGGAAAGCAAATATGCTTGAATCTTGAGAGCTTTGGAGCGAATGTAAGGTGTCTAGGTACATCCTGGATGCTTTGGAAAGTCTTCAATACGTGCCCAAGTTGCAAGGAATAGAGATATTGCAATCTGATCACATTAAGTGCACTTCGGTCCATATATGGCAAGTCTTGGAGGAAAGGGATTCGCCTGATCCTCTGGTGGCTGGTGCATGGTAGGTTTATTTTGGGCTTCCTTAGGGCCTTAATAATATCTCCTGGACGCCATGTTTTGGTTTGCAAGTGATTAAACCAGTTGGCCATCTCACTTGCCATAAACGGCTCCAATCGGTTCATTTGAAGGTACGGATGGACCCGTCTGGTCCAAGGCGTGTTTGATCTTCTAGAAGTGCTTAAGGGAGCTCCTAGAAGTACCAAAAAGTCTCCTGGTCTCCAAAGAAACGTTTGGAGACTTTCATATAAGGAAAGTTCCAAATATGGTAAGTTTCGAAAACTCCAAATTGATGTATGGTGCATGACTTGATCTGGCCTTGTTTTGGGTGAGCTGCATGTCGCCGCCTGTCCTCTGTGAGTCAGGATTATAGGCAGGTTTGGTCTTGGCTGGCCTCTTCTTGGTTAAGCTTGGATTCATGAAGATACACCCATGTATCCTTTTGCGTGTATTTGGCCGCCTTTGTGTTCCTTGGGCCGGCCGGGCCGGGCAGTTGGCCGGGGGTTGTGCCGATGACCTCATCATACCCTCCCCCTTCGAAATGTTTTGCCCTCAAAACATTTTGGTCTGCACATAGAGAAGGCAAGTTAATACCATGATTTACTTGTGGGTTTAGGGCATTACCTCGGTTTATGGCCTTTATATGGTTCGGATGTGGCCATAGTGCATCTGACGGTTGCTCCCTGATAAGAAAGGAATAAATTCCTCCTTTCCATTGCAGCTGGTTGCTTTGCTTTGCCTCCAAGGTGTTGGGTTCTCCATGGTCTCCTCTTGATTCCGAACATTGGTTTGATGTAGGAGGTGGGTCTTCTTGATCTTTGTTGAATCCTTGCTTTGTTAGACCTGTTTCAACAACTTTTGGCAAAGACAAGTGCATTATGCTAGTACTGGAAATTTCAAATTGAAGCTCCTTTATTGCCTTAACACTTCTAGGCTTAATATTTTCGAGTTCTACTTGTAAGCTTGTTATTAGTTGTCTAGTTGGGCATGTCTTAGCAAAGTGTCCTCTTTCTTGACATCTATAGCATATAATTTCGTCTGTTTTCACATTGTTAGAGGACTTACCTGGCGTTTCCTTGACGTGTATTCCAAGCAATGGCTTTGATGGTTTCGTGTGTGCTATGGCTTGAGGCTTTTGAACTTGCTGGTCAATTTTTGATTTGACCATCGGCTTAGCTACCTTTTGTCCTTCTAAGGTGTTTGAAAACACGTTGTTATGCTCAGAGCAGTAGGAAAGCTTGGGCTTATGAAAGGGCTGCATGTTTGGTGTAGACATCTCACTCCTTGTTGTTGTTGGGTGCATAAGTTGTGTGGTGATGTTTCTGCGTGTTTGGTACTTCTTCACAAACTCCCTATACATTCTTGCCTTAAGGTCTCCCCAATCAAGGAATGGTTTGTTGTAGAAGGTCCATGCATTTTCCTTCAACCACCAATTGTAGGCATCTCCAACGAGCATATCGACGGCATATGAAAGCTTCTCCTCTTTGGGGATGTTGTTTGAGCGCAGCCATTGTTTCATGTTGGTTTCCCATCGGAGGTATTCATCTGGGTCCTTGTTCTACCCTGAAAAGGTTAGAGATTTGGAATTGTAAATATATACCTTACTGGTCTGATTCCTTGATCTAGTTGGAGTGGTGTAGGTTGGCACTCGGCTTGACACAACGAAGTGGCAAGGTGTAATTTTCTTTGGCCAGCTTCTGTCAGTGGAATAGTAGTCTGGTGGCTCTGGTTTGAGTTCTTCAACTTCTGTTTCATTGTCAAAATGATATTCTGAATAGTCTTCATGCCATGTCTCATATCCACTAGAATCATCTACATCGGACAAGTCTTGGTCATAGTCCAGTGGTTCTGGTTCAAGGTTTTCTCCATCTGATTTTTCCCTAAAATCAGTCTCCAAATAGCATTGATTCCATGACTCTTCTGCATAGTCACACTCGTTGGTGCTTAGGCATTGATCATAGTCATTGTCTAGACTACAATCAGTTTGTGGTATGCTCATGGCGTCTTCTTCTTCATCATAGTGCTCCATCATTAAATTTTATACCTTGCACGACAATAAGAAGAGATATCAGGCCCAAATCAACAAATAAGAAAACTACACTCTAGTGAATATATCATATAAATACATAAGTAGTAGTAAAAGGAAAATCGATACAAGTAAATATTTTGACATTTTTGTTTTTGTTTCTTTTGGAAACTAGCTTTAAAGCAAACTAAAAGAAAATATTTTTTTTGTTTTTTTTTATATTTTAGATTAATTACGATGAAAAAATATTCTATGAATCTCTCTTTTTTTTTTAAAAAAAACTTTACTAGTAACTACATTCAAAAATAACAAAATGAGTGATACTTATATTTTTGGTTTTTTTTCTTATGATGAAAGAAATTAAGTAAACATGTAATACAATTTTTTGAGTTTTTTTAGATTTATATCAGAGCAAAAAAAAAACAAGAATCAACAAGAAACAATGCAAATGAAGGATAAGAACAAATATTTTTATTTGGTTTTTTTGATAAGATGTAAATAAGAAAAATGCAAAACAATAGCATAAAAAAATAAAGGATAAAGGTTGGATTAACACAACCTGAGATAGGAGCTTTTAGCTCTGATACCAAATGATGTAAGATTGAATATCAATCTCACAAGCGGTACGGCCGTGACTCGTAAGACCGAGAATCTCTCTTGGCTTAAGCGGGCAAGGGAACTAAAAGGAGGGGGTTTTGATCGAATCACACAATCAAAGGTGAACCAAGGGAGTTTGAATCTCTCAAACTAACCTGGCCGTGGCTTCAATAGAAAGGAAGTGAATCACACACTTAGTTTCTAAAGAATAAGAACAAGTTCAAAGACAAGGCTTTGAAGAAAATACTTTGTATTCAACTTTTATTTCAATGGTGGTCTATCTTTACAATGAGGTCGTGCTGAGCTTATATAGTGCTCCTAGCAATGGTCCTAAACCTAAAAAGGAGAAAAGGAAATCATACATTTAAAATATATGGCTGTTGGCCATTAATGTCTAGTTTGGCCAACAAGGAAAGCGTATATGCTTGAATCTTGAGAGCTTTGGGGCGAATTTAAGGTGTCTAGGTACATCCTGGATGCTTTGGAAAGTCTTCAATACGTGCCCAAGTTGCAAGGAATAGAGATATTGTAATCTGAACACATTAAGTGCACTTCGGTCCATATATGGCAAGTCTTGGAGGAAAGGGATTCGCCTGATCCTCTAGTGGCTGGTGCATGGTAGGTTTATTTTGGGCTTCCCTAGGTGATGAGGACATCAGGTCGTACATCCAGCCAGGAGACCAGACTGGCCGACCAGGAAGCTTGCCCGAGACAGCAGGACCATCTGGCGCGCCTGCCGGACCAGACAGTACCGCCGGACCTTCGACCTATAGGACCAGACCGGTCAACATCGCCGGCGGAGAGGCCCAAGCTTCCGGCACACTTGGTGGGGACGTGAATGACACCGCCGGTCCCCCTGATGACACCGCCGACTCCGGGATCAACTTGGCCGGTCCTGAAGTCATTCCGGCCAGTACCGCGCACAATCCAGCCGGTACAGGCCATCCAGCCGAGTACACGCACACTTCCACTTCTACACAAGAGGACTCGGATCAAATGAGCTACCAGCTCCAGGACATGCACTTAGAGGAAGTATCTACACCAGTGGTACCTCCAGGAGCAATGACAAGAAGCAGATCAAGAGCGCTCTTCCACAAATTCAGCCTATGGGTCAACAAGCTTCTAGAAGAAGATCGACTAAGGACAATGGGCCAAAAATACAAGGAAGAGTCCAATAGCTTCTCAACAACACAAGGGACATCAGAGACTTGGGCTTTAGTGGCAAGAGAGGTCAAGGCCCAGAGATTTGTAACCCTACTCCAAGTCGAAGACTAGGAGCAAGGCGTGTGCATGCCACAAGGACGGCCACCTTCCATTTCTTGGCCGTGAGGTGAGTTAAGGTAAGTTTACATTCGAATATATGCCTCTTTCTGTTTTGCAGGGTAGGATCTAGTTGCTTTACATTTTTGAGTCAAGAACATTTTAGGAATAGGTCCTTTTCGGTTATGCACTTTTGTATCTTTTCCTTTTGTGCACTTTTGTAAACTTTCCTTTTCTTTATTTGTGTCGACCCTAGAAGGTCAAGCTGTCGAGCATATTAATAAGGCTCCTTCCAGCATTGTAGTTCGACAACCTTTTGATTATTAATAAAGTAGAACTTTTTCCTACAAGCTTTCTCTCAAAAGAGACTTGTGCGCTTAGAACCTAGTTGAGACCAGCCCTCCTAGCTCTAAGTTTGTGATTTATCACGAGGTTCATCACCCCTCGTGTGGTTCACTTCACCCTTCCATCGTTTACCAACCAGAAAACCCCTATCCAGAAGCCTAAGGTTGAGTTTCTCACCTAATCTTCTACAAACAGCCCACGCGCATACATCCTTGAATCAAGGCTTGTATCATTTTTGGTATCAGAGCTTAAAGCTCCTAAACCAGGTTGTTTCTATCCTTTTGCTTGTTTTGTTTTGTGTTCTTGCATTAGTTTAAGTCGCATTCAAGAAAAATCAAAAAAATAACCTCAAACTCCAAACCGAGTGCATCTAGCCTCCTACGTGTATCACTAGGGTTTAGATTCACTTTTTGCATTGCATACACGTTTTCCTTTTGTTTAAGTCATATTTCCTTTATTTTTAAGTCTAATTAAAAAGAAAAGAAAAAGAAAATAGAAAAGATACTAAAAGAATTCGAATTGGACAGCTAGCACAAGTTGTCTAGGAAGTTTCCTTTTTTTTCGAATTTCCTTTCTTTAGAATTTTTCCTTTTGCATTTTTTCAAACCACATATAAAAAGAAAACTCTCCTAATATTTTAGGAGCACCCTAATTGTCTTCTTTCTTTGTAGCACACATGGGAGAAGAGAATAGAGACGCAGCTGAAGCCATGATGGCCATGTTCACCACACTCCAAACACAACTCGCATCCATAGGCGAGAGGTTGGAGCGCGTGGAGAGACCAGTAAGATTCCAGGCCATAAGGCACGTGAGAGCTGAGCCAGATCGTCCTGAGGGTCCTGAGTACCTTAGGACACGGCACGAACAGGAGGAACCCCAGCCAGATGGAGATGAGGACATGCAACCTCATAACTATCACCATAGGCCGAGAGGACCTCCACGGCAACCAGAGGCAGAAGATGATGGCTTTGAGCCATATGGTCTTCACCAGAGACCAAGAATGCCTCCTAGACGTCATGAGGATGGAGATGAACACACCTATAACCGGGTAATTCATCCTGATGTTAAACTAACTCCTCCAACTTTTGCAGGAAAAGTAGACCCGAGGCTTACCTAGATTGGGAGAAGCGAATGGATCATATCTTTGATCACTACAACCAACCAGGACCTAGGAGAGTCTCAATGGCAGTAGCACAACTCACGGACAATGCCCTCATCTGGTGGGATCGTGAGGTATCTGACAGAAGGAGGAAGAGAATGAGGCCCGTAGACTCATGGGTCGACATGAAAGACCTCATGCGACAAAGGTATGTTCCACCCTACTTCCATAGGGATTTGCAACGACGTTTTCGTACTCTTAAGCAGGGTACCAGATCAGTAGAGGAGTACTATGAAGAGTTCGAGAGGTTAAGGAACAGATTGGAGCTCAATGATGATGAAGAAGCATTGATGGCGCAATTCTTGGATGGACTCCAAGAAAGGATCAGCTGCAAGGTGGAAAGGCAAATCTACAACGACTTCAAGGACTTGTTCCACCTATTTGTGCAAGCTGAACAGCACATCAAACGTAAGAGCCAAGACATCCACAGCAAGCCTAAGACACCTTGGGCACCAAGCAACATGCCTAAGACAGTGGACAAAGGCAAAAGCGTAGAGATCGAGTCAAGGTTCAAGAGCAAGCCTCTTGAACCCACCCGTGACCAGAGAGAGCCTGGTAAGTCTTCTAACCCTCAAAGATCACGTGACATAACTTGTTTCAAGTGCAGGGGACGTGGACACATCTCAAGGGGAGTGCCCAAACAACCGAGTCATGCTGATTACGGAGGCAGGAGAATATGAGTCCCAAGATGAAGAGGAATATGAACCAGAAGGAGAATATGGTGACATTGAGTACCCTGATGTGGGGAAGTGCTGGTCACTAGACGTATCCTCAGTGCAATGGTGGATCCTTCAGAGACCATCCAAAGGGAGAACATCTTCCACAGCCGTTGCACCATCAAGGGAAAGGTATGTAACCTCATCATAGATGGTGGTTCTTGCACTAACGTTGCTAGTGCGTATATGGTTGATAAGCTAGGTCTAGAAAGGACACGGCATCCTCGACCATATAGACTGAGATGGCTTGATGACAAAGTGGAGCTCAAGATTCATGAGCAAGTCACTGTGCCATTCAGTGTGGGCAAGTACCAAGACCAGGTCGTGTGCGACGTGGTGCCCATGCAAGCTGGCCATCTTCTACTAGGAAGACCATGGCAGTTTGACAAAGAGACCAGGCATGATGGCAGAACCAATCTCTACACCTTCGTGCATGACAAGAGAAAGGTCAGCCTAGCTCCTCTTACACCTGCCCAAGTACATGAGCTACAACTCCAAATGAGTAAGGAAAAGAAACTTGTCAAGTCTAACTTTCTTATTCAACCTAGTCATGTCCGGAGAGCTTTAGCCTCGAAGGACTTAATGTTACTAATGGTTTTCAAGGAAGTGTTGAGTATAGAACAGGGACAGGTAGAGCTACCTCATGAAGTAGCAACACTCCTCAACAAATTCCAGGATATATTTCCAGAGGAGATACCAGCAGGCTTGCCTCCTTTACGTGGCGTAGAACATCAGATTGATCTAGTGCCCGGAGCAGCCCTGCCCAACCGGCCAGCCTACCGGATGAGTCCAGAGGAGTCCAAGGAGCTTGAGAAGCAAGTCAAGGAGCTCCTGGAGATAGGATATGTTCGAGAGAGCCTCAGTCCATTTGCTGTACCAGTGCTACTAGTGCCCAAGAAGGATGGGACTTGGCGCATGTGCGTGGACTGCCGAGCAATCAACAACATCACAGTCAAGTATAGGCATCCAATACCACGACTGGATGACATGCTAGATGAGCTGAGTGGAGCCACGGTCTTCTCCAAGATAGACCTCAAAAGTGGATACCACCAGGTAAGAATGAAGGAAGGTGATGAGTGGAAGACTGCTTTCAAGACAAAGCAAGGGCTCTACGAGTGGACAGTCATGCCATTTGGCTTGACTAATGCCCCAAGCACCTTCATGTGCCTTATGAACCAAGTTCTTAGGGCGTACATCAGTAAGTTTGTAGTAGTTTACTTTGATGACATACTAGTTTATAGTAAGTGCCTACGGGAACACCTCACACATCTTGAGATGGTACTTAAAACCCTTCGACAAGAAGAGCTTTATGCCAATCTCAAGAAGTGCACCTTTTGTACTGATAAGCTTGTCTTTTAGGTTTTGTTGTGAGTTCACAGGGCCTACAGGTTGATGAGGAGAAGATTCGAGCCATACAAGAATGGCCAACACCAGGAAACATCAGCCAAGTGAGGAGCTTCAACGGACAGGCCAGCTTCTATAGGAGATTCGTGCCCAACTTCAGGAGTATTGCCTCACCATTGATGGCAGTAGTGAAGAAGAACGTGGGATTCTGCTGAGGAGAAGCTCAGAAGAAGGCATTCCAAGCCCTGAAGGACAACCTTACACATGCACCAATGCTAGTCCTGCCCGACTTCAACAAGATGTTTGAAGTGGAGTGTGATGCCTCTGGAATAGGCATAGGAGCAGTGCTAACCCAAGGAAGGAGACCAGTGGCATACTTCAGTGAGAAGCTAGGTGGTGCTTCACTGAACTACCCCACTTATGACAAGGAGCTTAATGCCCTTGTCCGAGTATTGGAGACTTGGCAGCATTACTTGCTGTCCAAGGAGTTTGTGATCCACACTGATCACGAGACTCTCAAACACCTCAGAGGGCAAACCAATCTCAAGAGGAGACATGCCAGGTGGATGGAGTTCATAGAGACCTTCCGTACATCATCAAGTACAAGAAGGGCAAAGACAATGTGGTAGCCGATGCACTATCAAGGAGGTTTGCCTTGATATCAACCATGGAGGCAAAGGTCCTAGGATTCGAGCACATCAAGGATCTATACAAGGATGATCCTGACCTTGCTGAGAGCTACAAGGAGTGTAGCACAGGAGTCATGGCAAATTCTACATCCATGAGGGATTCTTGTTCCGAGAAAGAAGGCTGTGCATACCACAGGGATCACTAAGGGAGCTTATCATCCGAGAAGCTCATGGAGGAGGACTCATGGGCCACTTTGGTGTCGACAAGACTCTAGCAGTGGTCAAGGAGCACTTCTACTGGCCACACATCAAGAGGACAGTAGAAGCACATTGTGCAAGATGCATTACTTGCAAGAAGGCAAAGTCCCGAGTGCAACCTCACGGGTTGTATCTACCACTGCCCATACCAACACATCCATGGGTGGACATATCGATGGATTTTGTTCTAGGTCTGCCCAAGATCAACCACAAAGATGCAATCTTTGTAGTGGTGGACAGATTGTCCAAGATGGCACACTTCATCCCATGTGCCAATGTCAATGATGCCACGCAAACAGCTGAGCTGTTCTTCAGGGAGATAGTACGGCTTCATGGAGTGCCAAGGACCATCGTATCAGATAGGGACACCAAGTTCCTCAGCCATTTCTGGAGGACCCTTTGGAGAAAGCTAGGCACGAAGCTACTCTTCTCAACCACTTGCCATCCTCAAACCGATGGCCAAACTGAAGTTGTCAACAGGACACTATCAACTCTTCTCAGAACTACACTAGGGAAGAACCTAAAGACTTGGGTGGAGTGCCTGCCATTCATTGAGTTCGCCTACAACCGAGCCGTGCACTCAGCAACCAAGAAGACCCCATTTGAAGTGGTATACGGTTTCAACCCTCTCACCCCATTGGAGCAAACACCACTGCCACCAGCTGAGATGACCAACCTCAACGGAGCATCCAAAGCAGAGTTCATAAGGAGGTTACACCAGAAGGTAGCAGAAAACTTGGAGAAGAGGACCGGACAGTACGTGACTCATGGCAACAAAGGAAGAAAGGAGGTGATCTTTCAACCAGGCGATTGGGTGTGGCTACACCTACGGCAGGAGAGGTTCCCAAACCTAAGGAGTTCCAAGCTAGCACCTAGAGGAGATGGACCCTTCAGAGTGCTCGAGAGGATCAACAACAACGCCTACCGGATCGAGCTTCCAGGTGAGTTTAATGTGTCCAATACGTTCAATGTTACTGACTTGGCCCCTTTCCATGCAGATGATCCAGTTTTGAGGACAAAACCTACTGAAGAGGGAGGGAATGATGAGGACATCAGGTCGTACATCCAGCCAGGAGACCAGACTGGCCGACCAGGAAGCTTGCCCGAGACAGCAGGACCATCTGGCGCGCCTGCCGGACCAGACAGTACCGCGGACCTTCGACCTATAGGACCAGACCGGTCAACATCGCCGGCGGAGAGGCCCAAGCTTCCGGCACACTTGGTGGGGACGTGAATGACACCGCCGGTCCCCCTGATGACACCGCCGACTCCGGGATCAACTTGGCCGGTCCTGAAGTCATTCCGGCCAGTACCGCACACAATTCAGCCGGTACAGGCCATCCAGCCGAGTACACGCACACTTCCACTTCTACACAAGAGGACTCGGATCAAATGAGCTACCAGCTCCAGGACATGCACTTAGAGGAAGTATCTACACCAGTGGTACCTCCAGGAGCAATGACAAGAAGCAGATCAAGAGCGCTCTTCCACAAATTCAGCCTATGGGTCAAGAAGCTTCTAGAAGAAGATCGACTAAGGACAATGGGCCAAAAATACAAGGAAGAGTCCAATAGCTTCTCAACAACACAAGGGACATCAGAGACTTGGGCTTTAGTGGCAAGAGAGGTCAAGGCCCAGAGATTTGTAACCCTACTCCATGTCGAAGACTAGGAGCAAGGCGTGTGCATGCCACAAGGAGGGCCACCTTCCATTTCTTGGCCGTGAGGCGAGTTAAGGTAAGTTTACATTCGAATATATGCCTCTTTCTGTTTTGCAGGGTAGGATCTAGTTGCTTAACATTTTTGAGTCAAGAACATTTTAGGAATAGGTCCTTTTTCGGTTATGCACTTTTGTATCTTTTCCTTTGTGCACTTTTGTAAACTTTCCTTTTCTTTATTTGTGTCGACCCTAGAAGGTCAAGCTGTCGAGCATATTAATAAGGCTCCTTCCAGCATTGTAGTTTGACAACCTTTTTGATTATTAATAAAGTAGAACTTTTTCCCCTACAAGTTTTCTCTCTAAGAATCTTGTGCGCTTAGAACCTAGTTGAGACCAGCCCTCCTAGCTCTAAGTTTGTGATTTATCACAAGGCTCATCACTCCTCGTGTGGTTCACTTCACCCTTCCATCGTTTACCAACCAGAAAACCCCTATCCAGAAGCCTAAGGTTGAGTTTCTCACCTAATCTTCTACAAACAGCCCACGCGCATACATCCTTGAATCAAGGCTTGTATCACTAGGTCCTTAACAATATCTCCTGGATGCCATGTTTTGGTTTGCAAGTGATTAAACCTGTTGGCCATATCACTTGCCATAAACAGCTCCAATCGGTTCATTTGAAGCCACGGATGGACCCGTCTGGTCCAAGGCGTGTTTGAGCTTCTAGAAGTGCTTAAGAGAGCTCCTAGAAGTACCAAAAAGTCTCCTGGTCTCCAAAGAAACGTTTGGAGACTTTCATATAAGAAAAGTTCCAAATATGGTAAGTTTCAAAAACTCCAATTTGATGTATGGTGCATGACTTGATCTGGTCTTGTTTTGGGTTAGCTGCATGTCGCCGCCTGTCCTCAGTGAGTCAGGATTATAGGCCAGGTTTGGTCTTGGCTGGCCTCTTCTTGGTTAAGCTTGGATTCATGAAGATACACCCATGTATCCTTTTGCGCGTATTTGGCCGCCTTTGTGTTCCTTGGGCCGGCCGGGCCGGGCAGTTGGCCGGGGGTTGTGCTGATGACCTCATCACAAGTTCTCTGCTACCTTCTGGTGTAACTTCCTTATGAAATCTACCTTGGATGCTCCATTGAGGTTGGGCATTTCTGCTGGTGGCAGTGGCGTTTGCTCCAATGGGATGAGAGGGTTGAAGCCGTATACTACTTCAAAGGGTGTCTTCTTGGTTGCTGAGTGCACGGCTCGGTTGTAAGCAAACTCTATGAATCGCAGGCACTCCACCCAAGTCTTGAGGTTCTTCCCTAGTGTAGTCCTGAGAAGAGTTGATAGTGTCCGGTTGACAACTTCAGTTTGGCCATCGGTTTGAGGATGGCAGGTGGTAGAGAAGAGTAGCTTCGTGCCTACATTCCTCCAAAGGTGATACGAGCATGGAAAGCACACAAAAGGAGAAGCTCATGGCTAGGAATGAACCAGTGGAACATGAAGAAGCTCTTGCACTACCAGCTGGACCATTAACCCGAGCCAAGGCCAAGAAACTCAAAGATGCAATCAGCAGCATGCTCAACAAGGAGAATGCACAACAAATTCACTTGAGCTTGAATGGAGAAGTGCCTAAAAGCACTCTGATTTTAGTACAAGATCAAGACAGCATACAAATGGGTATGTGATCCATTTGTACTCTTTTCCCTTATCCAAGTTTTCTCCCATTGGGTTTTCTTGGTAAGGTTTTTAAGGAGGCAAATGAATCACATTACAACCAGCCCAATTTGTTGTTTAAAATGAAAGGAGTTCAATTAAAAATATTAAAAATTGGCGTCATCAAAGGGGGGGGGGGAAGTGTCTACATTAATAGTCAAAATAAGAGTTAATGAAGTCAAGGTATTTGGTCAAGGTCTTTGGTCAAGTCTTCCTTTGTAATTGTAACCAATTTAATGTTGTAGGCTCCTCATATTTACGTCCCCATATAGTATAAATAGGGGCTTTCAGTTGTAACCTTGATCATTCAACATTTTCAAATAAAAACAGCTTCTTTTCTTAAGTTTAAGAGTGATTCTCTTCTTAATCAGATTGTTGGTGTGTAATATCCTTCAGTCAACGTTTAGTAGCCTTAGTGTGTAATATCTAAGCTACTATCTTAGGTAAATCAGTAGTCTTTCCGCAGCTACTATGTGACCCTTCAATCCACAACCTTTGAACAGATTGAATTTCGATTCATTTTATTGCAAATCCTATCTCAACCGCATCCAGAAGTGCATTCCTTGGGAGGTTCGCATCATTTGGTATCAGACCACACTTCTGATCGGTTATCCTTATCACTGATCTCTATATCTCTTTATTTCCATCTGTTTAGATTGCATCTGCTTGTGTATCGATTTGCATCTGTTGATTAATCGAAAAAAACCTATTCATATAATTGCATTGTTGTTTTTATCCAATATTACATCAATTTATAACATCAAAATCGACCCCAACCCATTGCATTTTCAGATTAGAAAATAACACTCGCAACTCTTCATCTTCCATCAAAAATATTTTTTCAGAACAGGTATTTTTAACGCATTTGTTAAGTGTATTTGTAGCTATGTCAGGAGGAAATCAAACTTCAGAAGCACCAAACCTGTTAATGGAGGCTCTAGTAGCATAAATGAAGAAAGCATTACAAATAGAGCTGGAAGCCATTCATTGGCGGCTTGATTATGTTCAGAACAATAGTAACACAGAAGGAGGCCCAAGGAGAACTAGGAATCCCTTAAGACGTGGCCAAAATAAAGAAACAGAATCCTACTATAGTCGTCGCAGTGAAGGAAGTAGGAGAACCCAAAGGAGACCTAGGCGTGTAAGAGAAGAAATGGGTCAGCCTAATGACACCTTAGGAGGTCTTAAACTTAAGATACCATCATTCTATGGCAAAAATGATCCAGGCACTTACCTGGAATGGGAGAAGAAGATTGAGCTGGTGTTTGATTGTCAAGACTATTCCGAGCTCAACAAGGTCCGCGTAGCTGCTACTGAGTTTTATGAGTATGCACTCAGCTGGTGGGATCAATTGGTGACTTCCAGAAGATGTAATGGTGAGTATCCAGTAGAAACATGGGCTGAGATGAAAGCCATAATGAGGAAAAAGTTTGTGCCCAGCCATTACCACCGTGAACTTCACCAAAAGCTAAGGAGACTCAGTCAAGGAAGCTGAAGTGTTGAGGACAATAACCAGGAGTTGGAAACCCTCATGATCAGGGCAGACATTTCAGAAGACAGAGAAGCTATTATGGCAAGATTTTTAGGAGGACTTAACCGTGACATTCAAGATAGAATGGAGCTGGAACATTATGTGGAGCTAGAGGAAATGTTGCGCAAAGCTATACTGGTGTAACAGCAGCTAAAAAGAAAAAGTTATACTAGCCAAAGCTATGGAACAGCTAACAATAAGCCTAGCTACCAAAGGGAAGGAAAACAGATTGCTAAAGTTGATTTCAAACCTTCAACAACCACTCAAGACATCACGGGAAAATCTGAAGCTACTACATCTACTAGAACAAGAGATGTGAAGTGTTTCAAATGCCAAAGAAGAGGGCATTATGCGAATGAATGCACCAACAAGAAGATCATGATTCTGTTGGATAATGGTGAAATAGAATCCGAGGAAGAAGAAGTCTTTTCTAATTCTTCAGAAGAGCATCTTGAACCTCCTATGGCAGGAGAATTATTGGTAACAAGAAGAACCCTAAGCGTACAAAATAAAACCAAAGAACATGAGCAAAGAGAGAACCTGTTTCACTCAAGATGCCACGTCCAAGGAAAGGTTTGCAGCATCATTATTGATGGGGGCAGCTGCACTAATGTGGCTAGTGAAACTATGGTAAACAAGTTAGGTCTGGAAGCGTTCAAGCACCCAAAGCCGTATAAGCTGCAATGGCTTAATGAGTGTGGCGAAATGAAGGTAAGCAGCCAAGTCAAGGTACCTATAACCATGGGAAAGTACCAAGATGAGATCCTTTGTGATGTTTTACCAATGGAGGCTGGCCACATTCTGCTTGGAAGACCATGGCAGTTTGATCGGAAGGTCATTCATGATGGTTACACCAACCAACACTCGTTTGAACACAAAGGTAAGAAGATCACACTTGTTCCTATGACACCACAGGAGGTGTACCAAGATCAGCTCGTGTTGGAGCAAAGGAAAACAGCTGGAACTTCAAAAGAAACCATAAGCACCAAAAGTGACAGAGGCTGTGAGAACAAGAACAAAAAGCACTCAAGTTTCTTTGTGAGAACTGGTGGAGTTAAGAAGGCTCTCTTCTCACAACAACCTGTTCTTTTGTTTATCTATAAGGAAGCTCTCATGAGCTTAACTAACGTTGCACTGGCATTACCGAGTGAAGTGACTTCTATTTTGCAGGATTATGAAGTTGTCTTTCCAGAAGACAATCCAAAGGGGCTACCACCCATCAGAGGCATTGAAAATCAGATTGATTTTGTACCTGGAGCCTCACTACCAAATAGACCAGCTTATAGAACCAACCCCGTTGAGACTAAGGAGCTGCAAAGACAAGTTAATGAGCTAATGGAGAAGGACTACATCAGGGAGAGCATGAGTCCTTGTGCCAAAGAAAGATGGCAGCTGGCGCATGTGTGTTGATTGTAGAGCAATCAACAACATTACGGTAAAGTATCACCATCCAATCCCTAGGTTAGATGACATGCTTGATGAATTGCATGGTTCCAGAATCTTTTCTAAGATAGATCTTAAGAGTGGGTACCATCAAATACGCATGAAGGAAGGGGATGAATGGAAAACTGCATTTAAAACTAAGCATGGATTATATGAATGGTAAGTCATGCCATTTGGGTTAACAAATGCACCTAGTTTTTTCATGAGGTTGATGAGTCATGTTCTTAGAGCATTCATAGGAGTCTTTGTTGTAGTATACTTTGATGACATCTTAATCTACAACAAGAATCTAGAAGAGCATGCTAGTCATTTGACATCGGTTGTAAGTGTTCTTAGAAAAGAAAAAATATATGCCAATCTTAAGAAATGCACTTTTTGTACAGATAACATTGTGTTCCTAGGCTTTGTTATAAGTGCAGGTGGTATTAAGGTTGATGAGGAGAAGGTCAAAGCTATTAAAAATGGCCAAGTCCAAAAACAGTAGGAGAAGTGAGGAGTTTCCATGGGCTAGCTGGCTTCTATAGACGCTTTGTCAAGGATTTTAGCACTATTGCTGCCCCACTTACTGAAGTAATCAAGAAAGACGTAGGATTCAAATGGGGACAAGCTCAAGAAAGCTCATTCCAAGCTTTGAAAGAAAAGCTTACACATGCACCTCTTCTATCTTTACCCGACTTTCTTAAAACCTTTGAGATAGAATGTGATGCTTCTGGTATAGGTATTGAAGCTGTTTTGATGCAGGACAAGAAACCTATAGCCTATTTCAGTGAGAAGCTTGGAGGAGCCACCCTCAACTATCCAACCTACGATAAGGAATTGTACGCCTTGGTCCGTGCTTTGCAAACTTGGCAACACTACTTGTGGCCTAAGGAGTTCGTGATTCACACTGATCATGAGTAACTCAAGCACTTAAAGGGCCAACAGAAGCTGAACAAAAGGCATGCACGGTGGGTTGAGTTCATAGAAACATTTCCGTATGTCATTAAATACAAACAAGGTAAAGAGAATGTTGTGGCAGATGCATTGTCATGGAGGTATGCCTTAATCTCTACTCTTGTTGCTAAGTTGTTAGGTTTTGAACAACTTAAAGAGCTATATGAAACTGATCCTGAATTTAAAGATGTATACATTGCTAGCAAAAAGTTTGCTTCAGGAAAATACTATCGGCATGAAGGATTCCTATTTTATGATAATAGATTATGTGTGCCTAACTGTTCTATTCGAGACTTGCTAGTTAGGGAAGCTCATGGAGGAGGACTGATGGGGCATTTTGGAGTTGCCAAAACTCTTAAAGTAATGCAAGATCATTTCCATTGGCCACACATGAAGAGAGACGTAGAAAGAATCTGTGCAAGGTGTGCCACATGCACACATGCTAAGTCTAAGGTTCAACCCCACGGTTTGTACACTCCTTTACCCATTCCTACTCATCCATGGATTGACATATCAATGGAGTTTGTGGTTGGTTTGCCTAGAACTAAGACAGGAAAGGATTCTATCTTTGTTGTGGTTGATAGATTCTCTAAGATGGTTCATTTTATAGCATGTCACAAGACTGATGATGCATTGCATATAGCCAATCTGTTCTTTAAAGAGGTAGTTCGATTGCATGGAATGCCTAGGACCATAGTTTCTAATAGGGACACTAAGTTCTTGAGTTACTTTTGGAAAACTCTTTGGTCTAAGTTAGGAACTAAGTGGGTATTCTCTACAACATGTCACCCACAAACGGATGGTCAAACTGAAGTAATTAATAAAACCTTGTCTACTTTATTGCGTGCATTAATCAAACGAAATCTTAGAACATGGGAAGAATGTTTACCACATGCTGAATTTGCATATAACCATTATGTAAATTCTGCTTCTAAGTATTCTCCTTTTCAAATTGTGTATGGTTTCAATCCTTTATCTCCTTTGGATCTAACCCCTTTGCCTTTAAGTGAAAGAGCTAGTATTGATGGAAAAAGAAAAGCTGAGATTGTTAAACAGATCCATGAGAATGCAAGGAAGAATATTAAGGCCAGAACCCAACAATATGCAAGAAAGGCCAACAAAGGAAGACGTGAAATGGTATTTGAGGTGGGAGACCTCGTGTGGGTTCACTTGAGGAAAGAAAGATTTCCAGCTGAAAGGAAATCCAAACTTATGCCCAGAATTGATGGACCTTTCAAGATAGTTCAGAAGATCAGCAACAACGCCTACCAAATTGATCTTCAAGGTAAGTACAATGTGAGTTCAAGCTTCAATGTTTCTGATCTTGTGCCTTTCATTGCAGATGAACCATATTTGAGGTCAAATCCTTTTCAAGAGGAGGGGGATGATACGAGCATGGAAATCACACAAAATGAGAAGCTCATGGCTAGGAATGAACCAGAGGAACATGAAGAAGCTCTTGCACTACCAGCTGGACCATTAACCCGAGCCAAGGCCAAGAAACACAAAGATGCAATCAGCAGCATGCTCAACAAGGAGAATGCACAATAAATTCACTTAAGCTTGAATGGAGAAGTGCCTAAAAGCACTCTGATTTTAGTACAAGCTCAAGACAGCATACAAATGGGTATGTGATCCATTAGTACTCTTTTTCCCTTATCTAAGTTTTCTCCCATTGGGTTTTCTTGGTAAGGTTTTTAATGAGGAAAATGAATCACATTACAACCAGCCCAATTTGTTGTTTAAAATCAAAAGGAGTTCAATTAAAAATGTTCAAAATTGGCGTCATCAAAGGGGGGGGGGGGGGGGGTGATACAAGCCTTGATTCAAGGATGTATGCGCGTGGGCTGTTTGTAGAAGATTAGGTGAGAAATTCAACCTTAGGCTTCTGGATAGGGGTTTTCTGGTTGGTAAACGATGGAAGGGTGAAGTGAACCACACGAGGGGTGATGAACCTCGTGATAAATCACAAACTTAGAGCTAGGAGGGCTGGTCTCAACTAGGTTCTAAGCACAAGATTCTTGAGAGAAAAACTTGTAGAAAAGTTCTACTTTATTAATAATCAAAAAGGTTGTCGAACTACAATGCTGGAAGGAGCCTTATTAATATGCTCGACAGCTTGACCTTCTAGGGTCGACAAATAAAGAAAAAGGAAAGTTTACAAAAGTGCACAAAGGAAAAGATACAAAAGTGCATAACCGAAAAAGGACCTATTCCTAAAATGTTTTTGACTCAAAAATGTAAAGCAACTAGATCCTACCCTGCAAAACAGAAAGAGGCATATATTCGAATGTAAACTTACCTTAACTCACCTCACGGCCAAGAAATGGAAGGTGGCCGTCCTTGTGGCATGCACACGCCTTGCTCCTAGTCTTCGACTTGGAGTAGGGTTAAATATCTTTGGGCCCTGGCCTCTCTTGCCACTAAAGCCCAAGTCTCTGATGTTCCTTGTGTTGTTGAGAAGCCTTTGGACTCTAATTTGCTCTTCTGGCCCATTGTCCTTAGCTGCTCTTCCTCTAGAAGCTTGTCGACCCATAAGCTGAATTTGTGGAAGAGTGCTCTTGATCTGCTTCTTGTCATTGCTCCTGGAGGTACCACTGGTGTAGATACTTCCTCTAAGTGCATGTCCTGGAGCTGGTAGCTCATTTGGTCCGAGTCCTCTTGTGTAGAAGTGGAAGTGTGCGTGTACTCGGCTGGATGGCCTGTACCGGCTGGATTGTGCGCGGTACTGGCCGGAATGACTTCAGGACCGGCCAAGTTGATCCCGGAGTCGGCGGTGTCATCAGGGGGACCGGCGGTGTCATTCACGTCCCCACCAAGTGTGCCGGAAGCTTGGGCCTCTCCACCGGCGATGTTGACCGGTCTGGTCCTATAGGTCGAGGGTCCGCGGTACTGTCTGGTCCGGCAGGCGCACCAGATGGTCCTGCTGTCTCGGGCAAGCTTCCTGGCCGGCCAGTCTGGTCTCCTGGCTGGATGTACGACCTGATGTTCTCATCATTCCCTCCTCTTCAGTAGGTTTTGTCCTCAAAACTGGTTCATCTGCATGGAAAGGGGCCAAGTCAGTAACATTGAACGTATTGGACACATTAAACTCACCTGGAAGCTCGATCCGTAGGCGTTGTTGTTGATCCTCTCGAGCACTCTGAATGGTCCATCTCCTCTTGGTGCTAGCTTGAACTCCTTAGGTTTGGGAACCTCTCCTGCCGAGGTGTAGCCACACCCAATCGCCTGGTTGAAAGATCACCTCCTTTCTTCCTTTGTTGGCATGAGTCACGTACTGTCCGGTCCTCTTCTCCAAGTTTTCTGCTACCTTCTGGTGTAACCTCCTTATGAACTCTGCTTTGGATGCTCCGCTGAGGTTGGTCATCTCAGCTGGTGGCAGTGGTGTTTGCTCCAATGGGGTGAGAGGGTTGAAGCCGTATACCACTTCAAATGGTGTCTTCTTGGTTGCTGAGTGCACGGCTCGGTTGTAGTAACTCAATGAATGGCAGGCACTCCACCCAAGTCTTTAGGTTCTTCCCTAGTGTAGTTCTGAGAAGAGTTGATAGTGTCCTGTTGACAACTTCAGTTTGGCCATCGGTTTGAGGATGGCAAGTGGTTGAGAAGAGTAGCTTCGTGCCTAGCTTTCTCCAAAGGGTCCTCCAGAAATGGCTGAGGAACTTGGTGTCCCTGTCTGATACGATGGTCCTTGGCACTCCATGAAGCCGTACTATCTCCCTGAAGAACAGCTCAGCTATTTGCGTGGCATCATTGACATTGGCACATGGGATGAAGTGTGCCATATTGGAGAATCTGTCCACCACTAGAAAGATTGCATCTTTGTGGTTGATCTTGGGCAGACCTAGAACAAAATCCATCGAGATGTCCACCCATGGATGTGTTGGTATGGGCAGTGGGAGATACAACCCGTGAGGTTGCACTCGGACTTTGCCTTCTTGCAAGTAATGCATCTTGCACAATGTGCTTCTACTGTCCTCTTGATGTGTGGCCAGTAGAAGTGCTCCTTGACCACTGCTAGAGTCTTGTCGACACCAAAGTGGCCCATGAGTCCTCCTCCATGAGCTTCTCGGATGATAAGCTTCCTTAGTGATCCTTGTGGTATGCACAGCCTTCTTTCTCGGAACAAGAATCCTCATGGATGTAGGATTTGCCATGACTCCCTGTGCTACACTCCTTGTAGCTCTCAGCAAGGTCAGGATCATCCTTGTATAGATCCTTGATGTGCTCGAATCCTAGGACCTTTGCCTCCATGGTTGATATCAAGGCAAACCTCCTTGATAGTGCATCGGCTACCACATTATCTTTGCCCTTCTTGTACTTGATGATGTACGGAAGGTCTCTATGAACTCCATCCACCTGGCATGTCTCCTCTTGAGATTGGTTTGCCCTCTGAGGTGTTTGAGAGTCTCGTGATCAGTGTGGATCACAAACTCCTTGGACAGCAAGTAATGCTGCCAAGTCTCCAATGCTCGGACAAGGGCATAGAGCTCCTTGTCATAAGTGGGTAGTTCAGTGAGGCACCACCTAGCTTCTCACTGAAGTATGCCACTGGTCTCCCTCCTTGGGTTAGCACTGCTCCTATGCCTATTCCAGAGGCATCACACTCCACTTCAAACGTCTTGTTGAAGTCGGGAAGGACTAGCACTGGTGCGTGTGTAAGGCTGTCCTTCAAGGCCTGAATGCCTTCTCCTGAGCTTCTCCTTCTCCCCAGCTGAATCCCACGTTCTTCTTCACTACTGCCGCCAGTGGTGAGGCAATACTGCTGAAGTTGGGCACGAATCTCCTATAGAAGCTGGCCAGTCCGTGGAAGCTCCTTACTTGGCTGATGTTTCCTGGTGTTGGCCATTCTTGTATGGCTCGAATCTTCTCCTCATCAACCTGTAGGCCCTGTGAACTCACAACAAAACCTAAAAAGACAAGCTTATCAGTAATAAAGGTGCACTTCTTGAGATTGGCATAAAGCTCTTCTTGTCGAAGGGTTTTAAGGACCATCTCAAGATGTGAGAGGTGTTCCCGTAGGCACTTACTATAAACCAAGATGTCATCAAAGTAAACTACTACAAACTTACTGATGTACGCCCTAAGAACTTGGTTCATAAGGTGCATGAAGGTGCTTGGGGCATTAGTCAAGCCAAATGGCATGACTGTCCACTCGTAGAGTCCTTGCTTTGTCTTGAAAGCGGTTTTCCACTCATCACCTTCCTTCATTCTTACCTGGTGGTATCCACTTTTGAGGTCTATCTTGGAGAAGACCGTGGCTCCACTCAGCTCATCTAGCATGTCATCCAGTCGTGGTATTGGATGCCTATACTTGACTGTGATGTTGTTGATTGCTCGGCAGTCCACGCACACGCGCCAAGTCCCATCCTTCTTGGGCACTAGTAGCACTGGTACAGCACATGGACTGAGGCTCTCTCGAACATATCCCTTCTCCAGGAGCTCCTTGACTTGCTTCTCAAGCTCCTTGGACTCCTCTGGACTCATCCGGTAGGCTGGCCGGTTGGGCAGGGCTGCTCCGGCACTAGATCAATCTGATGTTCTATGCCACGTAAAGGAGGCAAGCCTGCTGGTATCTCCTCTGGAAATACATCCTGGAATTTGTTGAGGAGTGTTGCTACTTCATGAGGTAGCTCTACCTGTCCCTGTTCTATACTCAACACTTCCTTGAAAACCATTAGTAACATTAAGTCCTTCGAGGCTAAAGCTCTCCGGACATGACTAGGTTGAATAAGAAAGTTAGACTTGACAAGTTTCTTTTCCTTACTCATTTGGAGTTGTAGCTCATGTACTTGGGCAGGTGTAAGAGGAGCTAGGCTGACCTTTCTCTTGTCATGCACGAAGGTGTAGAGATTGGTTCTGCCATCATGCCTGGTCTCTTTGTCAAACTGCCATGGTCTTCCTAGTAGAAGATGGCCAGCTTGCATGGGCACCACGTCGCATACCACCTGGTCTTGGTACTTGCCCACACTGAATGGCACAGTGACTTGCTCATGAATCTTGAGCTCCACTTTGTCATCCAGCCATCTCAGTCTATATGGTCGAGGATGCCTTGTCTTCTCTAGACCTAGCTTATCAACCATATATGCACTAGCAACGTTAGTGCAAGAACCACCATCTATGATGAGGTTACATACCTTGCCCTTGATGGTGCAACGGCTGTGGAAGATGTTCTCCTTTGGATGGTCTCTGAAGGATCCACCATTGCATTGAGGATACGTCTAGTGACCAGCACTTCCCCCACATCAGGGTACTCAATGTCACCGTATTCTTCTTCTGGTTCACAGTCCTCTTCATCTTGGGGCTCATATTCTCCTGCCTCCGTAATCAGCATGACTCGTTGTTTGGGCACTCCTTGAGATGTGTCCACGTCCCCTGCACTTGAAACAAGTTATGTCACGTGATCTTTGAGGGTTAGAAGACTTACCAGGCTCTCTCTGGTCACGGGTGGGTTCAGGAGGCTTGCTCTTGAACCTTGACTCGATCTCTACGCTTTTGCCTTTGTCCACTGTCTTAGGCATGTTGCTTGGTGCCCAAGGTGTCTTAGGCTTGCTGCGGATGTCTTGGCTCTTACGTTTGATGTGCTGTTCAGCTTGCACAGATAGGTGGAACAAGTCCTTGAAGTCGTTGTAGATTTGCCTTTCCACCTTGCAGCTGATCCTTTCTTGGAGTCCATCCAAGAATTGCGCCATCAATGCTTCTTCATCATCATTGAGCTCCAATCTGTTCCTTAACCTCTCGAACTCTTCATAGTACTCCTCTACTGATCTGGTACCCTGCTTAAGAGTACGAAAACGTCGTTGCAAATCCCTATGGAAGTAAGGTGGAACATACCTTTGTCGCATGAGGTCTTTCATGTCGACCCATGAGTCTACGGGCCTCATTCTCTTCCTCCTTCTGTCAGATACCTCACGATCCCACCAGATGAGGGCATTGTCCGTGAGTTGTGCTACTGCCATTGAGACTCTCCTAGGTCCTGGTTGGTTGTAGTGATCAAAGATATGATCCATTCGCTTCTCCCAATCTAGGTAAGCCTCGGGGTCTACTTTTCCTGCAAAAGTTGGAGGAGTTAGTTTAACATCAGGATGAATTACCCGGTTATAGGTGTGTTCATCTCCATCCTCATGACGTCTAGGAGGCATTCTTGGTCTCTGGTGAAGACCATATGGCTCAAAGCCATCATCTTCTGCCTCTGGTTGCCGTGGAGGTCCTCTCGGCCTATGGTGATAGTTATGAGGTTGCGTGTCCTCATCTCCATCTGGCTGGGGTTCCTCCTGTTCGTGCTGTCCTAAGGTACTCAGGACCCTCAGGACGGTCTTGCTCAGCTCTCACGTGCCTTATGGCCTGGAATCTTACTGGTCTCTCCACGCGCTCCAACCTCTCGCCTATGGATGCGAGTTGTGTTTGGAGTGTGGTGAACATGGCCATCATGGCTTCAGCTGCGTCTCTATTCTCTTCTCCCATGTGTGCTACAAAGAAAGAAGACAATTAGGGTGCTCCTAAATTATTAGGAGAGTTTTCTTTTTATATGTGGTTTGAAAAAAATGCAAAAGGAAAATCCTAAGGAAAGGAAATTCGAAAAAAAGGAAACTTCCTAGACAACTTGTGCTAGCTGTCCAATTCGAATTCTTTAGTATCTTTTCTATTTTCTTTTTCTTTTCTTTTTAATTAGACTTAATAATAAAGGAAATATGACTTAAACAAAAAGGAAAACGTGTATGCAATGCAAAAGTGAATCTAAACCCTAGTGATACACGTAGGAGGCTAGATGCACTCGGTTTGGAGTTTAGGTTGTTTTTTTGATTTTTCTTGAATGCGACTTAAACTAATGCAAGAACTAAAAACAAAACAAGCAAAAGGATAGAAACAACCTGGTTTAGGAGCTTTAAGCTCTGATACCAAAATGATACAAGCCTTGATTCAAGGATGTATGCGGCTGTAGAAGATTAGGTGAGAAACTCAACCTTAGGCTTCTGGATAGGGGTTTTCTGGTTGGTAAATGGAAGGGTGAAGTGAACCACACGAGGGTGATGAACCTCGTGATAAATCACAAACTTAGAGCTAGGAGGGCTGGTCTCAACTAGGTTCTAAGCACAAGTCTCTGAGAGAAAGCTGAGGAAAAAGTTCTATCTTTATTAATATCAAAAGGGTTCTCGAACTACAATGCTGGAAGGAGCCTTATTAATATGCTCGACAGCTTGACCTACTAGGGTCGACTCAAATAAAAAAAAGGAAGGTTTACAAAAGTGCACAAAAGAAAAAAATACAAAAGTATATAACCGAAAAAGGACCTATTCCTAAAATGTTCTTGACTCAAAAATGTAAAGCAACTAGATCCTACCCTGCAAAACAGAAAGAGGCATATATTCAATGTAAGCTTACCTTAACTCACCTCACGGCCAAGAAATGGAAGGTGGCTGTCCTTGTGGCATGCACGCGCCTTGCTCCTAGTCTTCGACTTGGAGTAGGGTTAAATATCTTTGGGCCTTGACCTCTCTTGCCACTAAAGCCCAAGTCTCTGATGTTCCTTGTGTTGTTGAGAAGCCTTTGGACTCTAATTTGCTCTTCTGGCCCATTGTCCTTAGCTGCTCTTCCTCTAGAAGCTTGTCACCCATAAGCTGAATTTGTGGAAGAGTGCTCTTGATCTGCTTCTTGTCATTGCTCCTGAGGTACCACTGGTGTAGATACTTCCTCTAAGTGCATGTCCTGGAGCTGGTAGCTCATTTGGTCCGAGTCCTCTTGTGTAGAAGTGGAAGTGTGCGTGTACTCGGCTGGATGGCCTGTACCGGCTGGATTGTGCGTGGTACTGGCCGGAATGACTTCAGGACCGGCCAAGTTGATCCCGGAGTCGGCGGTGTCATCAGGGGGACCGGCGGTGTCATTCACGTCCCCACCAAGTGTGCCGGAAGCTTGGGCCTCTCCGCCGGCGATGTTGACCGGTCTGGTCCTATAGGTCGAGGGTCCGGCGGTACTGTCTGGTCCGGCGGTACTGTCTGGTCCGGCAGGCGTGCCAGATGGTCCAGCTGTCTCGGGCAAGCTTCCTGGTCGGCCAGTCTGGTCTCCTGGCTGAATGTACGACCTGATGTCCTCATCAGGTGGGTTCAGGAGGCTTGCTCTTGAACCTTGACTCGATCTCTACGCTTTTGCCTTTGTCCACTGTCTTAGGCATGTTGCTTGGTGCCCAAGGTGTCTTAGGCTTGCTGCGGATGTCTTGGCTCTTACGTTTGATGTGTTGTTCAGCTTGCACAGATAGGTGGAACAAGTCCTTGAAGTCGTTGTAGATTTGCCTTTCCACCTTGCAGCTGATCCTTTCTTGGAGTCCATCCAAGAATTGTGCCATCAATGCTTCTTCATCATCATTGAGCTCCAATCTGTTCCTTAACCTCTCGAACTCTTCATAGTACTCTTCTACTGATCTGGTACCCTGCTTAAGAGTACGAAAACGTCGTTGCAAATCCCTATGAAAGTAAGCTGGAACATACCTTTGTCGCATGAGGTCTTCCATGTCGACCCATGAGTCTACGGGCCTCATTCTCTTCCTCCTTCTGTCAGATACCTCACGATCCCACCAGATGAGGGCATTGTCCGTGAGTGCACTGCCATTGAGACTCTCCTAGGTCCTGGTTGGTTGTAGTGATCAAAGATATGATCCATTCGCTTCTCCCAATCTAGGTAAGCCTCTCTACTTTTCCTGCAAAAGTTGGAGGAGTTAGCATCAGGATGAATTACCGGTTATAGGTGTGTTCATCTCCATCCTCATGACGTCTAGGAGGCATTCTTGGTCTCAGAAGACCATATGGCTCAAAGCCATCTTCTGCCTCTGGTTGCCGTGGAGGTCCTCTCGCCTATGGTGATAGTTATGAGGTTGCGTGTCCTCATCTCCATCTGGCTGGGGTTCCCTGTTCGTGCTGTGTCCTAAGGTACTAGACCCTCAGGACGGTCTTGCTCAGCTCTCACGTGCCTTATGGCCTGGAATCTTACTAGTCTCTCCACGCGCTCCAACCTCTCGCCTATGGATGCGAGTTGTGTTTGGAGTGTGGTGAACATGGCCATCATGGCTTCAGCTGCGTCTCTATTCTCTTCTCCCATGTGTGCTACAAAGAAAGAAGACAATTAGGTTGCTCCTAAATTATTAGGAGAGTTTCTTTTTATATGGGATTTGAAAAAAATGCAAAAAGGAAAATCCTAAGGAAAGGAAATTCGAAAAAAGGAAACTTCCTAGACAACTTGTGCTAGCTGTCCAATTCGAATTCTTTTGTGTATTTTCCTATTTTCTTTTCTTTTCTTTCTGTTTTCTTTTTAATTTAACTTAAAACTAATGGAAATATGAATTAACCAAAAAGGAAAACGTGAATGCAATGCAAAAAGTGAATCTAAACCCTAGTGATACACGTAGGAGGCTAGATGCACTCGGTTTGGAGTTTGAGGTTATTTTTTTTTATTTTTCTTGAATGCGACTTAAACTAATGCAAGAACACAAAACAAAACAAGCAAAAGGATAGAAACAACCTGGTTTAGGAGCTTGCTCTGATACCAAAATGATACAAGCCTTGATTCAAGGATGCGCTGGGCTGTTTGTAGAAGATTAGGTGAGAAACTCAACCTAGGCTTCTGATAGGGGTTTTCTGGTTGGTAATCGATGGAAGGTGAAGTGAACCACACGAGGGTGATGAACCTCGTGATAAATCACAAACTTAGAGCTAGGAGGGCTGGTCTCAACTAGGTTCTAAGCAACAAGTCTCTCTTGAGAGAAGCTCAGAAAAAGTTCTACTTTATTAATAATCAAAAGGTTGTTGAACTACAATTGGAAGGAGCCTTATTAATATGTTTCGACAGCTTGACCTTCTAGGGTCGACTCAAAGAAAGAAAAGGAAAGATTACAAAAGTGCACAAATGGAAAATGTACAAAAGTGCATAACCAAAAAGGACCTATTCCTAAAATGTCTTTGACTCAAAAATGTAAATATTCTAGATCCTACCCTGCAAAACAGAAAGAGGTAAATATTCGTATTTAAAACTTACCTTTTTTACCTCACGGCCAAGAAATGGAAGGTGACCGTCCTTGTGGCATGCACGCGCCTTGCTCCTAGTCTTCGACTTGGAGTAGGGTTAGGAATCTTTGGGCCCTGACCTCTTGCCACTAAAGCCCAAGTACCTGATGTCCCTTGTGTTGTTGAGAAGACTTTGGACTCTTCTTTGCACTTCTGGCCCATTGTCCTTAGCTCTCTTCCTCTAGAAGCTTGTCACCCATAAGCTGAATTTGTGGAAGAGTGTTCTTGATCTGCTTTGTCATTGCTGGAGGTACCACTGGTAGATACTCTAAGTGCATGTCCTGGAGCTGGTTCATTTGGTCCGAGTCCTCTTGTGTAGAAGTGGAAGTGTACTGGCTGGATGGCCTGTCTGCTGGATTGTGCGCTACTGGCAATGACTTCAGGACCGCCAGTTGATCCAGTCTGTCCAGGGACCGGCGGTGTCATTCACGTCCCCACCAAGTGTGCCGGAAGCTTGGGCCTCTCCGCCGGCGATGTTGACCGGTCTGGTCCTATAGGTCGAAGGTCCGGCGGTACTGTCTGGTCCGGCAGGCGCGCCAGATGGTCCTGCTGTCTCGGGCAAGCTTCCTGGTCGGCCAGTCTGGTCTCCTAGCTGGATGTACGACCTGATGTCCTCATCACACCGAGGCCATGATGGCCATGTGCACTACACTCCAAACCCAACTCGCATCAATAGGCGAGAGGCTGGAGCGTGTGGAAAGGCCGGTGAGATTCCAAGCCATAAGGCACGTGTGGGCTGGCCAAGACCCTGCTGAAGGTCCTGACCACCCAAGGACACGGCCAGAACAGGTGGAACCCGAACCGGATGAAAATGAGGGCCACCAGCCTCACGGCTATCAGCCTAGGCCGAGAGGACCTCCAAGGCAACCAGAAGAAGAGGGCAGTGGCTACGAGCCATATGGTAACCACCAGAGACCAAGAATGCCCCCTAGACATCATGAGGATGGAGATGACTATGCGTACAATCGGGTAAACAATCATGAAGTCAAACTAACACCTCCATGTTTTGCAGGAAAAGTACACCCCGACGCCTATCAAGATTGGGAGAGGAGGATGGATCACATCTTCGACCACTACAAACAACCAGGCCCTAGGAGAGTCTCCATGGCAGTAGCACAACTCACATATAATGCCCTCATCTGGTGGAATCGTGAGGCTTCTGACAATAGGAGAAGGAGGTTGAGACCCGTAGACTCTTCGGTCGACATGAAGGACCTCATGAGACAAAGGTTTGTTCCACCTTATTTCCCTAGGGATTTTGCAACGCCGTTTTCGTACTCTTAAGTAGGGCACAAGATCAATGGAGGAATACTATGAGAAGTTTGATAGACTAAGGAATAGGCTGGAGCTGAATGACGATGAAGAAGCATTGATGGCTCAATTCTTGGATGGACTGCAAGAAAGGATCTGCCGGAAAGTGGAGAGGACATCAGGTTGTACTGTCCTCGGTTGTGCATACCACAAGGATCATTAAGGGAGCTTATCATCCGAGAAGCTCATGGAGGAGGACTCATGGGCCACTTTGGTGTCGATAAGACTCTAGCAGTGGTCAAGGAGCACTTCTACTGGCCACACATCAAGAGGACAGTAGAAGCTCATTGTGCAAGGTGGATCACTTGCAAGAAGGCAAAGTCCCGAGTGCAACCTCACGGGTTGTATCTCCCACTGCCCATACCGACGCATCCATTGGTGGATATATCAATGGACTTTATTCTAGGACTGCCCAAGATCAACCACAAAGATGCAATCTTTGTAGTGGTGGACAGATTCTCCAAGATGGCACACTTCATTCCGTGTGCCAATGTTAATGATGCCACGCAAACAGCCGAGCTGTTCTTCAGGGAGATTGTACGGCTTCATGGAGTGCCAAGGACCATCGTATCAGATAGGGACACCAAGTTCCTCAGCCATTTCTGTAGGACCCTTTGGAGGAAGCTAGGCACGAAGCTACTCTTCTCTACCACCTGCCATCCTCAAACCGATGGCAAAACTGAAGTTGTCAACAGGACACTATCAACTCTTCTATGGACTACACTAGGGAAGAACCTCAAGACTTGGGTGGAGTGGCTGCCATTCATAGAGTTCGCTTACAACCGAGCCGTGCACTCAGCAACCAAGAAGACACCATTTGAAGTAGTATACGGCTTCAACCCTCTCACCCCATTGGAGCAAACGCCACTGCCACCAGCAGAGATGACCAACCTCAACGGAGCATCCAAGCCAGAGTTCATAAGGAACTTACACCAGAAGGTAGCAGAAAACTTGGAGAAGAGGACCGGGCAGTACGTGACTCATGCCAACAAGGGAAGAAAGCAGGTGATCTTTCGACCAGGCGCTTGGGTGTGGCTACACCTACGGCAGGAGAGGTTCCCCAACCTAAGGAGTTCCAAGCTAGCACCAAGAGGAGATGGACCATTCAGAGTGCTGGAGAGGATCAACAACAACGCCTACCGGATCGAGCTCCCAGGTGAGCTTAAAGTGTCCAAAACGTTCAAAGTAACTGACTTAGCCCCTTTCCATGCAGATGAACCAGTTTTGAGGTCAAAACCTACTGAAGAGGGAGGGGATGATGAGGACATCAGGTCGTATGTCCAGCCAGGAGACCAGACTGGCCGACCACAAAGCTTGCCCGAGACAGCCGGGCCATTTGGCACGTCTGCCGGCCCAAGCGGTACCGCCGGACCCTCGACCAATAGGACCAGACCGATCAGCATTGCCGGCGGAGAGGCCCAAGCTTCAGGCACACTTGGTGGTGACGTGGATGACACCGCCGGTCCCCTTGGTGACGCCGCCGACTCCGTAATCAACTTGGCCGGTCCTGAAGGCATTCCGGCCAGTACCTCGCACAGTCCAGCCGGTAAAACCGATCCAGCTGAGTACGCGAGCATTTCAACTTCAACACAAGGAAACTCGTACCAGATAAGCTACTAGCTTCAGGACATGCATCTAGAGGAAGTCTCCACACCAGTAGTGCCACCAGGAGCAATGACAAGGAGCAGATCAAGAGCACTGTTCCACAAGTTCAGCTTATGGGTCGACAAGCTCCTAGAGGAAAATCGACTAAGGACAATGGGCCAGAAGTGCAAAGAAGAGTCCAAAGGCTTCTCAACAATGCATGGGACTTCAGAGACTTGGGATTTAGTAGCAAGAGAGGTCAGGGCCCAAAGATTCCTAACCCTACTCCAGGTCGAAGACTAGGAGCAAGGCGTGTGCATGCCACAAGGATGGCCACCTTCCATTTCTTGGCCGTGATGTAAGTAAGGTAAGTTTTCAATACAAATAATTGCCTCTTTCTGTTTTTCAGGGTAGGATCTAGAATATTTACGTTTCTTGAGTCAAAGAAATTTTACGAATATGTCCTTTTTCGGTTATGCACTTTTGTATATTTTCCATTTGTGAACTTTTGTAAATTTTCCTTTTCTTTATTTGAGTCGACCCTAGAAGGTCAAGCTGTCGAGCATATTAATAAGGCTCCTTCGAGTATTGTAGTTCGACAACCTTTTTGCTAATTAATAAAGGTCAAATTTTTTTTCAACAACTTATTCTCTCAAGAGACTTGTGCGCTTAGAACCTAGTTGAGACCAGCCCTCCTAGCTCCAAGTTTGTGATTTATCACAAGGTTCATCACCCCTCGTGTGGTTCACTTCACCCTTCCATCGAATACCAACCCAAAACCCCCTATCCAAGAAGTCTAAGGTCGAGTTTCTCACCTAACCTTCTCCAAACAGCCCACACGCATATAAGCCTTGAATCGAGGCTTGTATCACGCGTGCATGCCACAAGGTCGGCCACCTTACATTTCTAGGCCAAAATGTAAGAATGGTAAGTTTTCAATTATATACTTGCCTTTTTCTGTTTTGCATGGTAGGAATTAGAAGTTTTACAGTTTTAAGTGAAGAACAATTTATGTAGTTGTCCTTTTTCGATTATTTCCTTTTTGTAAATTTCCTTGTGCACTTTTGTAACTTTTCCATTTTTGTAATTTGGGTCGACCCAACAAGGTCCAAGCTGCCGAGCATATTAATAAGGCTCCTTCAGCATTGTATTTCGACAAGTTTTTCATATTAATAAAGAGAGCATTTTTCTTACGAATTTTCTCATAAAAACTCTAATCGTTTAGAACCTTAGTTGAGACCAGCCCTCCTAGCTTCTAAGTTGTGATTTATCACGAGGCTTTACATCCCTCGTGTGGTTCACCTCACCCCACCACCCAATTCCCATCAGAAAACCCCATTTCAGAAGCCTAAGGTCGAGCTTCTAGCCTAATCTTCTCCAACCGGTCCAAGAGTGCTATGGCCTTGATTCAAAGCTTGTATCATTTTGGTATCAGAGCTTATGCTCCTAAAACCAGGTTTTTCTACCCTTTATTTCATTCTTCATTCAGTTTCTTGAATTAGTTTAGTTTCATTCAAAAAATCAAAAAAATAGACCTAAAATCAAATCGAGTGCAACCTATCTCCTACCTGCATCACTACGGTTTAGGTTCATTCTTTTTCATTGTATCTTTGTTTTTCCTTTTTTGCCAAAGCATATTGCCATTAAATTTAGGTTATATCGAAAACTACAAACAAGAAAACTACCAAGAAAATCAAAAGAAAATCAGCCAAAAAAATGTTGGAGATTTACACCTTAATTGTTTTCCTTTTGTTAGATTTTCCATTTTTCTAATTTTGCCTTTTCTTTAGACTTTCTCCTATTATAAAAACCCCCTCCTACAGGATTCTTAGGAGCAACTAATCCTATTTTTTTTGTAGCATACGATGGCTGAAGGAGAAAATCAAGATTCCACCAAGGCCATGATGGCCATGTTCACTACACTCCAAACCCAACTCGCATCAATAGGTGAGAGGCTGGAGCGTGTGGAAAGGCCGGTGAGATTCCAGGCCATAAGGCACGTGAGGGCTGGCCAAGACCCTGCTGAAGGTCGTGACCACCCTAGGACACGGCCAGAACATGAGGAGCCCGAACCGGATGAAGATGAGGGCCACTAGCTTCACGGCTATCAGCCTAGGCCGAGAGGACCTCCAAGGCAACCAGAAGAAGAAGGCAATCGCTATGAGCCATATGATCACCACCAGAGACCAAGAATGCCTCCTAGACATCATGAGGATGGAGATGACTATGCCTGCAACTGGGTAAACAATCATGACGTCAAACTAACACCTCCAAGTTTTGCAGGAAAAGTACACCCCAACGCCTATCAAGATTGCGAGAGGAGGATGGATCACATCTTCAACCACTACAAACAACAAGACCCTAGGAGAGTCTCCATGGCAGCAGCACAACTCACATATAATACCCTCATCTGGTGGAATCGTCAGCCTTCTGATCATAGGAGAAGGAGGTTGAGACCCGTAGACTCGTCGGTCGACATGAAGGACCTCATGAAACAATTTATTCCACCTTATTTCCATAGTAATTTGCAACGCCGTTTTCGTACTCTTAAGCAGGGCACAAGATCAATGGAGGAATACTATGAGAAGTTTGAGAGACTAAGGAATAGGCTGGAGCTGAATGATGATGAAGAAGCATTGATGGCTCAATTCTTGGATGGACTGCAAGGAAGGATCAGCCGGAGAGTGGAGAGGCAGATCTATATTGATGAGGGCATCAGATTGTCTGGCCAGCCAGAAGACCACAATGGCCGACCAGAATGCTTGCCCGAGACAGCCGGGCCATTTGGCGCGTCTGCCGGCCTAAGCGGTACCGCCGGCCCTATGATCAGCCGGGCCGGGCCGGCCAACTTTTCCGGCGAAGAGGCCCAAACCTCCGGCCCAACTGGAAGCAACGTGAACAACACTGCCGGCCCAACTGGTGATGCCGCCGACTCAGATATCAATCTGGCCAGCTCCGAAGACAACTCGGCCAGCTCCTCGCACAGTCCAGCTGATTCAGCTGATTGCACCACCATTTCCACATGTATACAAGGAGACTCGGATCAGCTAAGCTACCAGCTTCAACGCATAAACCTGGATGAAGTCTCTACACCAGTGGTACCACCAGGAGCCATGACAAGGAGCAGAACAAGGGGACTCTCCCACAAGTTCAGTTTGTGGGTAGACAAACTCGTAGAAGATCATCAACAAAGAGCATTGGGCCAAGAGTACAACGAAGAGTCCAAAGGTTTCTCAACATTGCAAAAGACTCCAGAGACTTGGGCTTTCGTGGCAAGAGAGGTGATGAGGACATCAGGTCGTACATCCAGCCAGGAGACCAGACTGGCCGACCAGGAAGCTTGCCCGAGACAGCAGGACCGTCTGGCACGCCGCTGCCAAGCAGTACCGGACCTCGACCTATAGGACCAGACCGGTCAACATCGCCGCGGAGAGGCCCAAGCTTCCGCACACTTGGTGGGGACGTGGATGACACCGCCGTCCCTCTGGTGATGACCGCCAACTCCGGGATCAACTTGTCCGGTCCTGAAGGCATTCCGGCCAGTACCTCGCACAATCAAGCCGGTACAGCCGATCCAGCCGAGTACACGCATTTCCACTTCTACACAAGAGGACTCGGACCAAATGAGCTACCAGCTCCAGGACATGCACCTAGAAGAAGTATCTACACCAGTGGTACCTCAAGGAGCAATGACAAGAAGCAGATCAAGGGCACTCTTCCACAAATTCAGCTTATGGGTCGACAAGCTCCTAGAGGAAGATCAGCTAAGAACAATGGGCCAGAAGAACAAAGTAGAGTCCAAAGGCTTCTCAACAACACAAGGAACATTAGAGACTTGGGCTTTAAAGGCAAAAGAGGTCAGGGCCCAAAGATTTTTAACCCTACTCCAAGTCGAAGACTAGGAGCAAGGCACGTGCATGCCACAAGGACGGCCACCTTCCATTTCTTGGCCGTGAGGTAAGTTAAGGTAAGTTTCAATTCAAATATATGCCTCTTTCTGTTTTGCAGGGTAGGATCTAGATGTTTTACATTTTTGAGTCAAGAACATTTTAGGAATAGGTCCTTTTTCGGTTATGCACTTTTGTATCTTTTCCTT
>CM032157.1:22725787-22741053 GCA_018901935.1 Pugionium cornutum
AAAATGTTTCCATGCTTCTGCATCCGAGGGATGCACAATTTCTCCATTCGAATTATGTTATGCATGCCATCTCATAGGTTTTGCTATGTGTTCAGATTGATATAACCTCTTTAACCTCTCTGTTAATGGAAAATACCACATCCGTTTATGCGGAATAGGTACTCTACCGCTTGTCTCTTGAAATCGAGGTTTGTGACAAAATCGGTGCTTCATGCGGTTTTCATCATTTCTCCAATAGATCATGCAGTTGTCAATACATACATCGATCATCTGATATGGCAATCCAAGACCATATACAAGTTTTTGAACCTCGTAATATGAAGCAGGTGCAATATTATCTTCAGGTAATATATCTCTAACAAAATCAGCTATCGCATTCACACAATCTTCAGGCAAGTTGAAATCCGTCTTTATCGTCATCAACCTACTTGCAGCAGATAAAGGCGATAATCCATCTCTACATCCTTTATACAAAGTGATACAAGCCTTGATTCAAGGATGTATGCGCGTGGGCTGTTTGTAGAAGATTAGGTGAGAAACTCAACCTTAGGCTTCTGGATGGGGGTTTTCTGGTTGGTAAACGATGGAAGGGTGAAGTGAACCACACGAGGGGTGATGAACCTCGTGATAAATCACAAACTTAGAGCTAGGAGGGCTGGTCTCAACTAGGTTCTAAGCGCACAAGTCTCTTGAGAGAATACTTGTTGAAAGAAAATTCGATCTTTATTAATTATCAAAAGGTTGTCGAACTACAATGCTGGAAGGAGCCTTATTAATATGCTCGACAGCTTGACCTACTAGGGTCGACTCAAATAAGAAAAGGAAAGTTCACAAAAGTGCACAAAAGGAAAAAATACAAAAGTGTATAACCGAAAAAGGACCTATTCCTAAAATGTTCTTGACTCAAAAATGTAAAGCATCTAGATCCTACCCTCCAAAACAGAAAGAGGCAAATATTCTTATTGAAAACTTACCTTAACTTACCTCATGGCCAAGAAATGGAAGGTGGCCGTCCTTGTGGCATGCACGCGCCTTGCTCCTAGTCTTCGACTTGGAGTAGGGTTAAAATCTTTGGGCCCTGACCTCTCTTGCCACTAAAGCCCAAGTCTCTGATGTCCCTTGTGTTGTTGAGAAGCCATTGGACTCTTCCTTGCACTTTTGGCCCATTGTCCTTAGCTGATCTTCCTCTAGAAGCTTGTCGACCCATAAGCTGAATTTGTGGAAGAGTGCTCTTGATCTGCTTCTTGTCATTGCTCCTGGAGGTACCACTGGTGTAGATACTTCCTCTAAGTGCATGTCCTGGAGCTGGTAGCTCATTTGGTCCGAGTCCTCTTGTGTAGAAGTGGAAGTGTGCGTGTACTCGGCTGGATGGCTGTACCGGCTGGATTGTGCGCGGTACTGGCCGGAATGACTTCAGGACCAGCCAAGTTGATCCCGGAGTCGGCGGTGTCATCAGGAGGACCGGCGGTGTCATTCACGTCCCCACCAAGTGTGCCGGAAGCTTGGGCCTCTCCGCCGGCGATGTTGACCGGTCTGGTCCTATAGGTCGAGGTTCCCGCGGTACTGTCTGGTCCGGCAGGCGCGCCAGATGGTCCTGCTGTCTCGGGCAAGCTTCCTGGTCGGCCAGTCTGGTCTCCTGGCTGGATGTGCGACCTGATGTCCTCATCATTCCCTCCCTCTTCAGTAGGTTTTGTCCTCAAAACTGGATCATCTGCATGGAAAGGGGCCAAGTCAGTAACATTGAGCGTTTGGACACATTAAACTCACCTGGGCTCGATCCGGTAGGCGTTGTTGTTGATCCTCTCGAGCACTCTGAATGGTCCATCTCCTCTTGGTGCTAGCTTGGAACTCCTTAGGTTTGGGAACCTCTCCTGCCGTAGGTGTAGCCACACCCAATCGCCTGGTTGAAAGATCACCTCCTTTCTTCCTTTGTTGGCATGAGTCACGTACTGTCCGGTCCTCTTCTCCAAGTTTTCTGCTACCTTCTGGTGTAACCTCCTTATGAACTCTGCTTTGGATGCTCCGTTGAGGTTGGTCATCTCAGCTGGTGGCAGTGGTGTTTGCTCCAATGGGGTGAGAGGGTTGAAGCCGTATACCACTTCAAATGGTGTCTTCTTGGTTGCTGAGTGCGCGGCTCGGTTGTAAGTGAACTCTATGAATGGCAGGCACTCCACCCAAGTCTTTAGGTTCTTCCCTAGTGTAGTCCTGAGAAGGGTTGATAGTGTCCTGTTGACAACTTCAGTTTGGCCATCGGTTTGAGGATGGCAGGTGGTAGAGAAGAGTAGCTTCGTGCCTAGCTTTCTCCAAAGGGTCCTCCAGAAATGGCTGAGGAACTTGGTGTCCCTGTCTGATACGATTGTCCTTGGCACTCCATGAAGCCGTACTATCTCCCTGAAGAACAGCTCAGCTGTTTGTGTGGCATCATTGACATTGGCACATGGAATGAAGTGTGCCATCTTGGAGAATGTGTCCACCACTACAAAGATTGCATCTTTGTGGTTGATCTTGGGCAGACCTAGAACAAATTCCATTGAGATGTCCACCCATGGATGTGTGGGTATGGGCAGTGGGAGATACAACCCGTGAGGTTGCACTCGGACTTTGCCTTCTTGCAAGTGATGCATCTTGCACAATGAGCTTCTACTGTCCTCTTAATTTATGGCCAGTAGAAGTGCTCCTTGACCACTGCTAGAGTCTTGTCGACACCAAAGTGGCCCATGAGTCCTCCTCCATGAGCTTCTCGGATGATAAGCTCCCTTAGTGATCCTTGTGGTATGCACAGCCTTCTTTCTCGGAACAAGAATCCCTCATGGATGTAGAATTTGCCATGACTCCTGTGCTACACTCCTTGTAGCTCTCAGCAAAGTCAGGATCATCCTTGTATAGATCCTTGATGTGCTCGAATCCTAGGACCTTTGCCTCCATGGTTGATATCAAGGCAAACCTCCTTGATAGTGCATCGGCTACCACATTGTCTTTGCCCTTCTTGTACTTGATGATGTACGGGAAGGTTTCTATGAACTCCATCCACCTGGCATGTCTCCTCTTGAGATTGGTTTGCCCTCTGAGGTGTTTGAGAGTCTCGTGATCAGTGTGGATCACAAACTCCTTGGACAGCAAGTAATGCTGCCAAGTTTCCAGTGCTCGGACAAGGGCATAGAGCTCCTTGTCATAAGTGGGGTAGTTCAGTGAGGCACCACCTAGCTTCTCACTGAAGTATGCCACTGGTCTCCCTCCTTGAGTTAGCACTGCTCCTATGCCTATTCCAGAGGCATCACACTCCACTTCAAATGTCTTGTTGAAGTCGGGCAGGACTAGCACTGGTGCATGTGTAAGGCTGTCCTTCAAGGCCTGGAATGCGTTCTCCTGGGCTTCTCCCCAGCTGAATCCACGTTCTTCTTCACTACTGCCGTCAGTGGTGAGGCAATACTGCTGAAGTTGGGCGAATCTCCTATAGAAGCTGGCCAGTCCGTGGAAGCTCCTTACTTGGCTGATGTTCCTGGTGTTGGCCATTCTTGTATGGCTCGAATCTTCTCTTCATCAACCTGTAGGCCCTGTGAACTTACAACAAAACCTAAAAGACAAGCTTATCAGTACAAAAGGTGCACTTCTTGAGATTGGCATAAAGCTCTTCTTGTCGAAGGGTTTTAAGTACCATCTCAAGATGTGTGAGGTGTTCCAGGCACTTACTATAAACTAGTATATCATCAAAGTAAACCACTACAAACTTACTGATGTACGCCCTAAGAACTTGGTTCATAAGGCGCATGAAGGTGCTTGGGGCATTAGTCAAGCCAAATGGCATGACTGTCCACTCGTAGAGCCCTTGCTTTGTCTTGAAAGCAGTCTTCCATTCATCACCTTCCTTCATCCTTACCTGGTGGTATCCACTCTTGAGGTCTATCTTGGAGAAGACCGTGGCTCCTCAGCTCATCTAGCATGTCATCCAGTCGTGGTATTGGATGCCTATACTTGACTGTGATGTTGTTGATTGCTCGGCAGTCCACACACATTCAAGTCCCATCCTTCTTGGGCACTAGCACTGGTACAGCACATGGACTGAAGCTCTCTCGAACATATCCTTTCTCCAGGAGCTCCTTGACTTGCTTCTCAAGCTCCTTGGACTCCTCTGGACTCATCCGGTAGGCTGGCCGGTTGGGCAGGGCTGCTCGGGGCACTAGATCAATCTGGTGTTCTATGCCACGTAAAGGAGGCAAGCCTACTGGTATCTCCTCTGGAAATACATCCTGGAACTTGTTGAGGAGAGTTGCTACTTGAGGAGGTAGCTCTACCTGTCCCTGTTCTACACTCAAAACTTCTTTGAAGACCATTAGTAACATTAAATCCTTCGAGGCTAAAGCTCTCCGGACATGGCTTGGTTGAATAAGAAATTAGACTTGATAAGTCGTTTCTTTTCCTTACTCATTTGGAGTTGTAGCTCGTGTACCTGGGCAGGTGTAAGAGGGGCCAAGCTGACCTTTCTTCTGTCATGCACAAAAGTGTAGAGATTGGTTCTGCCATCATGCCTGGTCTCTTTGTCAAACTGCCATGGTCTTCCTAGTAGAAGATGGCCAGCTTGCATGGGCACCACGTCGCACACGACCTGGTCTTGGTACTTGCCCACACTGAATGGCACAGTGACTTGCTCATGAATCTTGAGCTCCACTTTGTCATCAAGCCATCTCAGTCTATATGGTCGAGGATGCCGTGTCCTCTCTAGACCTAGCTTATCAACCATATACGCACTAGCAACGTTAGTGCAAGAACCACCATCTATGATGAGGTTACATACCTTTCCCTTGATGGTGCAACGGCTGTGGAAGATGTTCTCCTTTGGATGGTCTCTGAAGGATCCACCATTGCACTGAGGATACGCCTAGTGACCAGCACTTCCCCACATCAGGGTACTCAATGTCACCATATTCTCCTTCTGGTTCATAGTCCTCTTCATCTTGGGACTCATATTCTCCTGCCTCCGTAATCAGCATGACTCGTTGTTTGGGCACTCCTTGAGATGTGTCCACGTCCCCTGCACTTGAAACAAGTTATGTCACGTGATCTTTGAGGGTTAGAAGACTTACCAGGCTCCCTCTGGTCACGGGTGGGTTCAGGAGACTTGCTCTTGAACCTTGACTCGATCTCTACGCTTTTGCCTTTGTCCACTGTCTTAGGCATGTTGCTTGGTGCCCAAGGTGTCTTAGGCTTGCTGCGGATGTCTTGGCTCTTACGTTTGATGTGTTGTTCAGCTTGCACAGATAGGTGGAACAAGTCCTTGAAGTCGTTGTAGATTTGCCTTTCCACCTTGCAGCTGATCCTTTCTTGGAGTCCATCCAAGAATTGCGCCATCAATGCTTCTTCATCATCATTGAGCTCCAATCTGTTCCTTAACCTCTCGAACTCTTCATAGTACTCCTCTACTGATCTGGTACCCTGCTTAAGAGTACGAAAACGTCGTTGCAAATCCCTATGAAAGTAAGGTGGAACATACCTTTGTCGCATGAGGTCTTTCATGTCGACCCATGAGTCTACGGGCCTCATTCTCTTCCTCCTTCTGTCAGATACCTCACGATCCCACCAGATGAGGGCATTGTCCGTGAGTTGTGCTACTGCCATTGAGACTCTCCTAGGTCCTGGTTGGTTGTAGTGATCAAAGATATGATCCATTCGCTTCTCCCAATCTAGGTAAGCCTCGGGGTCTACTTTTCCTGCAAAACTTGGAGGAGTTAGTTTAACATCAGAATGAATTACCCGGTTGTAGGTTTGTTCATCTCCATCCTCATGACGTCTAGGAGGCATTCTTGGTCTCTGGTGAAGACCATATGGCTCAAAGCCATCATCTTCTGCCTCTGGTTGCCGTGGAGGTCCTCTCGGCCTATGGTGATAGTTATGAGGTTGCGTGTCCTCATCTCCATCTGGCTGGGGTTCCTCCTGTTCGTGCCGTGTCCTAAGGTACTCAGGACCCTCAGGACGATCTAGCTCAGCTCTCACGTGCCTTATGGCCTGGAACCTTACTGGTCTCTCCACGCGCTCCAACCTCTCGCCTATGGATGCGAGTTGTGTTTGGAGTGTGGTGAACATGGCCATCATGGCTTCAGCTGCGTCTCTATTCTCTTCTCCCATGTGTGCTACAAAGAAAGAAGATAGTTAGGTGCTCCTAAATTATTAGGAGAGTTTTCGTTTTATATGTGGGTTGAAAAAATGCAAAAAGGAAAAATCCTAAGGAAAGGAAATTCGACCAAGAAAAAGGAAACCTTCTAGATGCTTATGCTTAGCTGTCCAATTCGAAATATCTCCTCTTTCCTTTTTCTTTTCTTTTCTTTTTTCTTTTTAAATTAACTTAAAACTAATGGAAATAAGAATAAAACAAAAGGAAAACTCGTATGCAATGCAACAAGTGAATTCTAAACCCTAGTGATACACGTAGGAGGCTAGATGCACTCGGTTTGAAGTTTGAAGTTATTTTTTGATTTTTCTTGAATGCGACTTAAACTAATGCAAGAACACAAAACAAAACAAGCAAAGGATAGAAACAACCTGGTTTAGGAGCTTTAAGCTCTGATACCAAAATGATACAAGCCTTGATTCAAGGATGTATGCGCGTGGGCTGTTTGTAGAAGATTAGGTGAGAAACTCAACCTTAGGCTTCTGGATAAGGGTTTTCTGGTTGGTAAACGATGGAAGGGTGAAGTGAACCACGAGGGGTGATGAACCTCGTGATAAATCACAAACTTAGAGCTAGGAGGGCTGGTCTCAACTAGGTTCTAAGCGCACAAGTCTCTCTTGAGAGAAAGCTCGTAGGGAAAAAGTTCTACCTTATTAATAATCAAAAGGTTGTCGAACTACAATGCTGGAAGGAGCCTTATTAATATGCTCGACAGCTTGACCTACTAGGGTCGACTCAAATAAGAAAAGGAAAACTTACAAAAGTGCACAAAGGAAAGATACAAAAGTGTATAACCGAAAAAGGACCTATTCCTAAAATGTTCTTGACTCAAAAATGTAAAGCATCTAGATCCTACCCTGCAAAACAGAAAGAGGCAAATATTCTTATTGAAAACTTACCTTAACTTACCTCATGGCCAAGAAATGGAAGGTGGCCGTCCTTGTGGCATGCACGCGCCTTGCTCCTAGTCTTCGACTTGGAGTAGGGTTAAAAATCTTTGGGCCTGACCTCTCTTGCCACTAAAGCCCAAGTCTCTGATGTTCCTTGTGTTGTTGAGAAGCCTTTGGACTCTAATTTTCTCTTCTGGCCCATTGTCCTTAGCTGCTCTTCCTCTAGAAGCTTGTGACCCATAAGCTGAATTTGTGGAAGAGTGCCCTTGATCTGCTTCTTGTCATTGCTCCTGGAGGTACCACTGGTGTAGATACTCCTCTAAGTGCATGTCCTGGAGCTGGTAGCTCATTTGGTCCGAGTCCTCTTGTGTAGAAGTAGAAGTGTGCGTGAACTCGGCTGGATGGCCTGTACCGGCTGGATTGTGCGCGGTACTGGCCGGAATGACTTCAGGACCGGCCAAGTTGATCCCGGAGTGGGCGGTGTCATCAGGGGGACCGGCGGTGTCATTCACATCCCCACCAAGTGTGCCGGAAGCTTGGGCCTCTCCGCCGGCGATGTTGACCGGTCTGGTCCTATAGGTCGAGGGTCCGGCGGTACTGTCTGGTTCGGCAGGCACGCCAGATGGTCCTGCTGTCTCGGGCAAGCTTCCTGGTCGGCCAGTCTGGTCTCCTGGCTGGATGTACGACCTGATGTCCTCATCAGACTTCCTCTAGATGCATGTCCTGAAGCTGGTAGCTTATCTGGTCCGAGTCTCCTTGTGTAGATGTTGAAATGCCCGTGTACTCGGCTAGATTGGCTGGATTGTGCGAGGTGCTGGCCGGAATGCCTTTTGGACCAGCCAAGTTGATCCGTGAGTCAGCAGCGTTACCAATGGGACCGGCGGTGTCATCCATGTCGCCACCAGTTGTACCGGAGGTTTGGGCCTCTCCGCCGGCAATGCTGATCGGTCCGGTCCTGTTGGTCGAGGGTCCGGCGGTACCACTTGGGCCGGCAGTCGTGCCAAATGGCCTAGCTATCTCGGGCAAGCTCCCTGGTCGGCCAGTCTGGTCTCCTGGCCGGCCATACAACCTGGCCGAGTACACGAGCATATCAACTTCTACACAAGGAGACTCGGACCAGATAAGCTACCAGCTTCAGGACATGCATCTAGAGGAAGTCTCTACACCAGTATTGCAACCAGGAGCAATGACAAGGAGCAGATCAAGAGCACTCTTCCACAAGTTCAGCTTATGGGTCGACAAGCTCCTAGAGGAAGATCGACTAAGGACAATGGGCAAGAAGTGCAAAGAAGAGTCCAAAGGCTTTTCAACAACGCAAGGAACTTCAGAGACTTGGGCTTTAGTGGCAAGAGAGGTCAGGGCCCAAAGATTCCTAACCCTACTCCAAGTCGAAGACTAGGAGCAAGGTGCGTGCATGCCACAAGGACGGCCACCTTCCATTTCTTGGCCGTGAGGTAAGTAAGTGATGAGGACATCAGGTCGTACATCCAGCCAGGAGACCAGACTGGCCGACCAGGAAGCTTGCCCGAGACAGCAGGACCATCTGGCGCGCCTGCCGGACCAGACAGTACCGCCGGACCCTCGACCTATAGGACCAGACCGGTCAACATTGCCGGCGGAGAGGCCCAAGCTTCCGGCACACTTGGTGGGGACGTGAATGACACCGCCGGTCCCTCTGATGACACCGCCGACTCCAGGATCAACTTGGCCGGCCCTGAAGTCATTCCGGCCTGATGCGAACCTCCCAAGGAATGCACTTCTGGATGCGGTTGAGATAAGCTTTGCAACAGAATGAATCGAAATTCAATATGTTCAAAGGTTGTGGATTGAAGGGTCACACAGTAGTTGCGGAAAGACTACTGATTTACCTAAGATAGTAGCTTAGATATTACACACTAAGGCTACTAAATGTTTACCGAAGGATATTACACACCAACAATCAGATTAAGAAGAGAATCACTCTCAAACTTAAGAAAAGAAGCTGTTTTTATTTGAAAAGTTGAATTGTCAAGTTTACAACTGAAAGCCCCTATTTATACTATAAGGGGATGTAATATGAGGAGCCTACAACATTAAATTGGTTACAATTACAAGGGAATACTTGACCAAAGACCTTGACCAAAGACCTTGACCAAAGACCTTGACCAAAGACCTTGACTTCATTAAGTCTTATTTTGACTATGAATGTAGACACTTTTCCCCCCCTTTGATGACGCCAATTTTGATCATTTTGAATTGAACTCCTTTTGATTTTAAACAACAAATTGGGCTGGTTGTAATGTGATTCATTTGCCTCATTAAAAACCTTACCAAGAAAACCCAATGGGAGAAAACTTGGATAAGGGAAAAAGAGTACAAATGGATCACATACCCATTTGTATGTTGTCTTGAGCTTTTACTAAAATCAGAGTGCTTTTAGGCACTTCTCCAATCAAGCTCAAGTGAATTTGTTGTGCATTCTCCTTGTTGAGCATGCAGCTGATTGCCTCTTTGAGTTTCTTGGCCTTGGCTCGGGTTAATGGTCCAGCTGGTAGTGCAAGAGCTTCTTCATGTTCCACTGGTTCATTTCTAGCCATGAGCTTCTCCTTTTGTGTGCTTTCCATGCTCATATCATCCCCCTCCTCTTGAAAAGGATTTGACCTCAAATCTGGTTCATCTGCAATGAAAGGCACAAGATCAGAAACATTGAAGCTTGAACTCACATTATACTTACCTTGAAGATCAATTTGGTAGGCGTCGTTGTTGATCTTCTGAACTATCTTGAAAGGTCCATCTATTCTGGGCATAAGTTTGGATTTCCTTTCAGCTGGAAATCTTTCTTTCCTCAAGTGAATCCACATGAGGTCTCCCACCTCAAATACCATTTCACGTCTTCCTTTGTTGGCCTTTCTTGCATATTGTTGGGTTCTGGCCTCAATATTCTTCCTTGCATTCTCATGGATCTGTTTAACAATCTCAGCTTTTCGTTTTCCATCAATACTAGCTCTTTCACTTAAAGGCAAAGGGGTTACATCCAAAGGAGATAAAGGATTGAAACCATACACAATTTGAAAAGGAGAATACTTAGAAGCAGAATGTACAGAATGGTTATATGCAAATTCAGCATGTGGTAAACATTCTTCCCATGTTCTAAGATTTCGTTTGATTAATGCACGCAATAAAGTAGACAAGGTTCTATTAACTACTTCAGTTTGACCATCCGTTTGTGGGTGACATGTTGTAGAGAATACCAACTTAGTTCCTAATTTAGACCAAAGAGTTTTCCAAAAGTAACTCAAGAACTTAGTGTCTCTATCAGAAACTATGGTCCTAGGCATTCCATGCAATCAAACTACCTCTTTAAAGAACACATTGGCTATATGCAATGCATCATCAGTCTTGTGACATGCTATAAAATGAGCCATCTTAGAGAATCTATCAACCACAACAAAGATAGAATCCTTTCCTGTCTTAGTTCTAGGCAAACCAACCACAAAGTCCATTGATATGTCAATCCATGGATGAGTAGGAATGGGTAAAGGAGTGTACAAACCGTGGGGTTGAACCTTAGACTTAGCCTGTTTGCATGTGGCACACCTTGCACAGATTCTTTCTACGTCTCTCTTCATGTGTGGCCAATGGAAATGATCTTGCATTACTTTAAGGGTTTTGGCAACTCCAAAATGCCCCATCAGTCCTCCTCCATGAGCTTCCCTAACTAGCAAGTCTCGAATGGAACAGTTAGGCACACATAATCCATTATCATAAAATAGGAATCCTTCATGCCGATAGTATTTTCCTGAAGCAAACTTTTTGCTAGCAATGTATACATCTTTAAATTCAGGATCAGTTTCATATAGCTCTTTAAGCTGTTCAAAACCCAACAACTTAGCATCAAGAGTAGAGATTAAGGCATACCTCCGTGACAATGCATCTGCCACAACATTCTCTTTACCTTGTTTGTATTTAATGACATACGGAAATGTTTCTATGAACTCAACCCACCGTGCATGCCTTTTGTTCAGCTTCTGTTGGCCCTTTAAGTGCTTAAGTGACTCATGATCAGTGTGAATCACGAACTCCTTAGGCCACAAGTAGTGTTGCCAAGTTTGCAAAGCACGGACCAAGGCATACAATTCCTTGTCATAGGTTGGATAGTTTAGGGTGGCTCCTCCAAGCTTCTCACTGAAATAGGCTATAGGTTTCTTATCCTGCATCAAAACAGCTCCAATACCTATACCAGGAGCATCACATTCTATCTCAAAGGTTTTAAGAAAATCAGGTAAAGATAGAAGAGGTGCATGCGTAAGCTTTTCTTTCAAAGCTTGGAATGAGCTTTCTTGAGCTTGGCCCCATTTGAATCCTACGTCTTTCTTGATTACTTCTGTAAGTGGGGCAGCAATAGTGCTAAAATCCTTGACAAAGCGTCTATAGAAGCCAGCTAGCCCATGGAAACTTCTCACTTCTCCTACTGTTTTTGGACTTGGCCATTCCTTAATAGCTTTGACCTTCTCCTCATCAACCTTAATACCATCTGCACTTATAACAAAGCCTAGAAACACAATGTTATCTGTACAAAAAGTGCATTTCTTAAGATTGGCATATAGTTTTTCTTTTCTAAGAACACTTAGAACCGATGTCAAATGACTAGCATGCTCTTCTAGATTCTTGCTGTAGATTAAGATGTCATCAAAGTATACTACAACAAAGACTCCTATGAATGCTCTAAGAACATGATTCATCAACCTCATGAAAGTACTAGGTGCATTTGTTAACCCAAATGGCATGACTAACCATTCATATAATCCATGCTTAGTTTTAAATGCAGTTTTCCATTCATCCCCTTCTTTCATGCGTATTTGATGGTACCCACTCTTAAGATCTATCTTAGAAAAGATTCTGGAACCATGCAATTCATCAAGCATGTCATCTAACCTAGGGATTGGATGGCGATACTTTACAGTAATGTTGTTGATTGCTCTACAATCAACACACATGCGCCAGCTGCCATCTTTCTTTGGCACAAGTAGAACTGGCACAGCACAAGGACTCATGCTCTCCCTGATGTAGCCCTTCTCCATTAGCTCATTAACTTGCCTTTGCAGCTCCTTAGTCTCAATGGGGTTGGTTCTATAAGCTGGTCTATTTGGTAGTGAGGCTCCAGGTACAAAATCAATCTGATGTTCAATGCCTCTGATGGGTGGTAGCCCCTTTGGATTGTCTTCTGGAAAGACATCTTCATAATCCTGCAAAATGGAAGTCACATCACTCGGTAATACCGGTGCAATGTTAGTTAAGCTCATGAGAGCTTCCTTATAGATAAACAAAAGAACAGGTTGTTGTGAGAAGAGAGCCTTCTTAACTCCACCAGTTCTCACAAAGAAACTTGAGTGCTTTTTGTTCTTGTTCTCACAGCCTCTGTCACTTTTGGTGCTTATGGTTTCTTTTGAAGTTCCAGCTGTTTTCCTTTGCTCCAACACGAGCTGATCTTGGTACACCTCCTGTGGTGTCATAGGAACAAGTGTGATCTTCTTACCTTTGTGTTCAAACGAGTGTTTGTTGGTGTAACCATCATGAATGACCTTTCGATCAAATTGCCATGGTCTTCCAAGCAGAATGTGGCCAGCCTCCATTGGTAAAACATCACAAAGGATCTCATCTTGGTACTTTCCAATGGTTATAGGCACCTTGACTTGGCTGCTTACCTTCATTTCGCCACACTCATTAAGCCATTGCAGCTTATACGGCTTTGGGTGCTTGAACACTTCCAGACCTAACTTGTTTACCATAGTTTCACTAGCCACATTAGTGCAGCTGCCTCCATCAATAATGATGCTGCAAACCTTTCCTTGGACGTGGCATCTTGAGTGAAACAGGTTCTCTCTTTGCTCATGTTCTTTGGTTTTGTTTTGTACACTTAGGGTTCTTCTTGTTACCAATAATTCTCCTGCCATAGGAGGTTCAAGATGCTCTTCTGAAGAATCAGAAAAGACTTCTTCTTCCTCGGATTCTATTTCACCATTATCCAACAGAATCATGATCTTCTTGTTGGTGCATTCATTCGCATAATGCCCTCTTCCTTGGCATTTGAAACACTTCACATCAAGTTCTAGTAGATGTAGTAGCTTCAGATTTGCCCTTCACGTCTTGAGTGGTTGTTGAAGGTTTGGAATCAACTTTAGCAATCTGTTTTCCTTCCCTTTGGTAGCTAGGCTTATTGTTAGCTGCTCCATAGCTTGGCCTAGTATAACTTTTTCTTTTTAGCTGCTGTTCTACCAGTATAGCTTTGTGCAACATTTCCTCTAGCTCCACATAATGTTCCAGCTCCATTCTATCTTGAATGTCACGGTTAAGTCCTCCTAAAAATCTTGCCATAGTAGCTTCTCTATCTTCTGAAATGTCTGCCCTGATCATGAGGGTTTCCAACTCCTGGTAATAGTCCTCAACCCTTCTGCTTCCTTGATTGAGTCTCCTTAGCTTTTGGTGAAGCTCACGGTGGTAATGGCTGGGCACAAACCTTTTCCTCATTATGACTTTCATCTCAGCCCATGTTTCTACTGGATACTCACCATTACGTCTTCTGGAAGTCACCAATTGATCCCACCAGCTGAGTGCATACTCATAAAATTCAGTAGCAGCTATGCGGACCTTGTTGAGCTCGGAATAGTGCTGACAATCAAACACCAGCTCGATCTTCTTCTCCCATTCCAGGTAAGTGTCTGGATCATTTTTGCCATAGAATGATGGTATCTTAAGTTTAAGACCTCTTATGGTGTCATTAAGCGTCACCCTTTCTTCTCTTACACGCCTTTGCCTCCTTTGGGTTCTCCTACTCCCTTCACTGCCATGACTATAGTAGGCTTCTATTTCTTCATTATGGCCATGTCTAAAGGGATTCCTGGTTCTCCTTGGACCTGCTTCAGTGTTACTATTGTTCTGAACATCACCAAGCCGGAAATGAATGGCTTCCAGCTCTACTTGTAGTACTTTCTTCATTTCTGCTACTAGAGCCTCCATTAACAAGTTTGGTGCTTCTGAAGTTTGATTTCCTCCTGACATAGCTACAAATATACTTAACAAATGCGTTAAAAATACCTGTTCTGAAAAAATATTTTCGATGGAAGATGAAGAGTTGCGAGTGTGTTATTTTCTAAACTGAAAATGAAATGGGTTGGGGTCGATTTTAATGTGATAAACTGATGTAATATTGGATAAACACAACAATGCAATTATATGAATAGGTTTTTTTCGATTAATCAACTGATGCAAATCAATACACACAAGCTGATGCAATCTAAGCAGATGGAAATGGAGAGATATAGAGATGAGGGATAAGGATAACCAATCAGAAGTGTGCTCTGATACCAAATGATGCGAACCTCCCAAGGAATGCACTTCTGGATGCGGTTGAGATAGGCTTTGCAACAGAATGAATCGAAATTCAATCTGTTCAAAGGTTGTGGATTGAAGGGTCGCACACTAGCTGCGGAAAGACTACTGATTTACCTAAGATAGTAGCTTAGATATTACACACTAAGGCTACTAAATGTTTACCGAAGGATATTACACACCAACAATCAGATTAAGAAGAGAATCACTCTCAAACTTAAGAAAAGAAGCTGTTTTTATTTGAAAAGTTGAATTGTCAAGTTTACAACTGAAAGCCCCTATTTATACTATAAGGGGATGTAATATGAGGAGCCTACAACATTAAATTGGTTACAATTACAAGGGAATACTTGACCAAAGACCTTGACCAAAGACCTTGACCAAAGACCTTGACCAAAGACCTTGACTTCATTAAGTCTTATTTTGACTATGAATGTAGACACTTTTCCCCCCCTTTGATGACGCCAATTTTGATCATTTTGAATTGAACTCCTTTTGATTTTAAACAACAAATTGGGCTGGTTGTAATGTGATTCATTTGCCTCATTAAAAACCTTACCAAGAAAACCCAATGGGAGAAAACTTGGATAAGGGAAAAAGAGTACAAATGGATCACATACCCATTTGTATGTTGTCTTGAGCTGTTACTAAAATCAGAGTGCTTTTAGGCACTTCTCCAATCAAGCTCAAGTGAATTTGTTGTGCATTCTCCTTGTTGAGCATGCAGCTGATTGCCTCTTTGAGTTTCTTGGCCTTGGCTCGGGTTAATGGTCCAGCTGGTAGTGCAAGAGCTTCTTCATGTTCCACTGGTTCATTTCTAGCCATGAGCTTCTCCTTTTGTGTGC